>PVIU01000122.1:356187-457116 GCA_004026605.1 Ondatra zibethicus
TTTTTTTTTTTTTTTTTTTTTTTTTTTTTTTTTTTTTTTTTTTTTTTTTGGTTTTTCGAGACAGGGTTCTCTGTAATTTTGGAGCCTGTCCTGAAACTAGCTCTTGTAGACCAGGCTGGCCTTGGACTCACAGAGATCCGCCTGCCTCTGCCTCCCGAGTGCTGGGATCAAAGGCATGCGCCACCACCACCCGGCCAATTCTTTTTTTTTTTTTTAAATGTGCATCAATGTTTTGCCTGCATGTATTTCTGTGTGAAGGTGTCAGATCTTGGAGTGACAGACAGTTGTGAGCTGCCGTGTGGGTGCTGGAAATTGAACCCCGGGTCCTCTGGAAGAGTAGCCAGTGCTGTTAACGGCTGAGCCATTTCTCCAGCCCCTCATCCAATTCTTTCTCTGAGCACCCACCCCAGAGAAGCAGATTTCTTTGTAGGACAATCTGTATGCCCATACTCCTGTGTGCTCTGGCAGTCCTATATCCTAGACTGAGCAGAAATATGTTAGAGCCTCTTATGGGCACAGTGGTTGCCTTAGGAGAATCCAGTGGTTTGGTTCCAGGGCGCTTGGGATTCAGGGCATGAACAGATGCCCAGATACCACTCAAACCACTTAGAAGTAACAGCAGCCACCCAGTCTCTATGCTGTAGTGGGACTCAGGTTCTTATCTCTGGGTGGTCGGCCACCTACCCCTTAGCTCCTCCTGCCCTGGCCCCCATATGTGCCCTGCCTGGTGGCGGCGGGGGCAGCTTTTTCCTGAATAACGATGGTATTGGCTCAGATTAAGGGCAACTAGCTGGCTCTTGGCTTTTCCTTTTTATATAACAACTAATCTTCTAATCAGCCATTATTAAATTATATTCTGTTTTTAATTCATTCACAGATCACCGTTGGGACAGCTGGATGGATAATTGGGGAGAGATAATTTATGTAAATGAGGAGCAGCAGCAGAAGGTTGGGGGAGAGGAAGACCCAGAGCCAAAAGGACCCCTTGAATGCCCAGAGTGAGGAGGGGACAGCGCTGCATCCAGTCTGGTTGTGATGGGGGTTGGAAGCCCGTTGGACTGCACCACACTGGATGTTTCCGGAGAAAGGGAAGCATACTACTATGGGGATCAGTTCTGGTCTTCAGTGTGTCCTCAGAGGCAACAGAATGCCTTGGAGAATTCTAGAGTAGAGTAATTTGCAGCTGTATCACCACTCAAGCTGTCCATTAACCTCAGTATTTACATCTGCAAAATGGGACCAATACAGGCCCTGTCTTGTAAGAGTGCTGTGGAGCCCAAATCCCTGGTTGTAAGGAGCTCAGTACAAAGCCAGGGACACCCAACACTCTTAAGGGGACTATCAACACTGAGTCCAAATCCTCTTACACTTGTCCGCAGCCAGGAAGATTCTTCGGCATACGTGACACTGACGCCGTATACCACTGATAACAGTCACGTGGGTACCGACACCTTGAGGGCCCCTCTGCCAGACACTGGGCTGAGCACCTTGATTGTGCAGGGTCTTCTAGTTTCAGAGCAGCTGTCTGAAGAGGGAGCTGCTGACTGCAGCTTCACTGCAGACACCGGGTGTCTTCCCATCGGTCCTGAAACAGAAACCTAAACAGAAGCCCCGGAAGTCACGTTGGAAGGAGCGGGACAAAGAGCACTTGTCTAGCACGGTCAGGGCTCTGGGTTCCAGTTCCAGCCCAGGGGGAATAAACAAAACAACAACAACAAACCCCACAAGAGTTTCCTGAAACAGGGAGCCTGGAAGAAGGCCATTTTAGAAAGGTGTGTGTGTGGAACTGGCAGGCAGGGGAGACCTTCCACCTTCCTGGCCCTCCCGCGGGGACCCCAGAAATGGGACACAGGTGGTCTGACAAAGACTAAAGGATGGGATCTGCATGTGCCTGGATTGTCAGGGACTGGCAAGAGGAGGACCTTGAACTATTCCCAGAGGGAGGCAGGGGATTAAAGGGACTAGGGAGGGTGGTCCCAGAAGGTCCATGTAGAGTAATGAGATTAGGCCCCAGACAGTGTGAGTGAAAGTTACTACCATGTGGGGCCTCCGCCCTACCCTCGACTGCAGCTGTCACCCACGCCTGGGAGAGAGTTACCACGAGTTCCCTACTGCCCTGGGAGCAGGCTGGCACCCTCTGTCTCTCTGTACCCGCTGCATTCCTGCTGTGGTTGTCTGCCAAGGGTCTGGCCTCTGAAGCTTAGTCTGCGATCCACCCTTGACAGATGGGGCCACCCACACTGTGCTCTGGTTCTGCCTTGGTTTCCCGGGACAGAAGGCGATGGTAAGGATACTCCAGACTTTCTAAGAGAGACCCTCTGAGGCAGGGAGATCTGGAGCCAGGCCCCTGGGTTTGACAGCTGTGTGACCCCGGATAGGTTTGTTAGCCCCTCTGTTCTAATTGACAAAGTGGGAGCAACAGCATAACATGGTTTTCACAGGAGAGGGCAGTGTGGGGCCTTTAGTGCCAGGCACTCTCCAAGGTCGAAGTCACAGGCCTGGGGCTCACATTCTTTATTTTTAAAATGTTCTTTATTAGTATATGTTAATGATATATAATAACGACTTTTATTATGGTATTCTCATACATATATCCATATATATCATATGTTTTATCATATCCACTCTTTCATTACCTCACTTGTCCCCTATGCACTCCCGCTGGTTACCTTCTTCCCAATTAGCCCTCCTCACACTTGGACATGGAGGGACCATTACTAAGGGCAGAGCACCGGGAAGAAACCGCAGAGAGCCCCTCGTGGCTCCCTCTAGTGGTGATGGAGCGGATAGCACGGGCTCGGGCACCTAGGCTTGGGCCGGACCGGGCTTCACGACTCAGAGGGAAGAGCTGGCATGGATGCCAAAAAGACTTCCCCTCTTAACCAGTGCCGACATCCATCAGAAGCCATCTTTCCTGCATTTGTCTGTCAGTTAAAGATCGGAAGAAAATACCTCCAAACAGGAGCCACACATCAGAACATCTTGCCCGCGGTGTGCGCAGCTCCAAGCCCCGCCCAGGAGGGAGGAGGGCTTTGACCTCGGGTGTGGACCGCTGGTGCCAATCTTCTGAGAGCTTGAGGCACCCGGAAGAACCTGGAATAGAAGTGGAGAACCAAGGTAAGTCAGTCCCTCTGAAACTAGTTCTTTTCCTCGTCGTCTACACACAGGCAGGCCCAGACCAGCAGTCAGCTTTTCAGTCCAAAGAACCATGTTCAGTGAGAACACACAGATTTCTCATCGTCACAGCTCACATTTGATTCAGGAGCCTATGTAACGGCCCCCAAACTCGTAGTGCTTTTACATGAATTGAGACTTTATTAATCTCAGTATCTGCACATTTTAATATTATTCAAGAACACTGTTGTTGTTGTTTATTCGAGACAGGGTTTCTCTGTAGCTTTGGAGCCTGTCCTGGAACTAGCTCTTGTAGACCAGGCTGGCCTCGAACTCACAGAGATCTGCCTGCTCTGCCTCCCGAGTGCTGGGATTAAAGCCACCACCGACCGGTTTAAGAACACATTTTTTTAAAAAATTATTTATTTATCTTATGGATGTGAATGCTCTATCCACATGGACACCTTTACCAGAAGAGGGCATCAGATCCCACTAGGGATGGCTGTGAGCCACCATGTGGTTGCTGGGAATTGAACTCAGGTCTTCTGGAAGAGCACCCAGTGCTCTTGACCACTGAGCCATCTCTACAGCCCTCAAGAACACTTTTTAAAAGAAATTTTAAAATAGTGAAAAGAACACAGCATGCTCCTATACCTTGCACCAAGTTTTCCTGTGATCGTTTAACATTAGTGACTAATGAAGAAAATAGAACAATACACATGCACAAAAATAAAATACATTAGTCCTAACTATAGTCCATGCTTCAATTTGAATTTCTCTAGTTTTATTTAATGCTTATTTTTTTTGGTCCCAGGATGTCACCTTACATTTGTCAGCATTATCACCTGGGCTGTAATGATTTTATATCATTTTATTTCCTTTCACTAAGATTTTTTTTTTGGCCAGGCAGTGGTGGTGCACACCTTTAATCCCAACACTCGGGAGGCAGAGGCAGGTGGACCTCTGTGAGTTGAGGCCTGCCTTGTCTACAAAGTGAGTTCAGGAATAGACTCTAAAGCTACACAGAGAAATCCTGTATCTCAAAAAAAAATTTTTTTTTGAAGTCAGGTATGGTGACCCAACTTTTAATCCCAGCTCTCAGGAAGCAGAGGCAGAGGCAGGTAGATCTCTGTGAGTTTGAGGTCAGCCTGGTTTGTTACAGAGTGAGGTCCAGGACAGCCAGGGCTATAGAGAGAGACCCTGTATCAAAAAGAACAACAACAAAAAAGAGACTTCCTTGGTGGGGAGGTCTAAAATAGCTCAAACTGACCTCAAATTCCTTATATAACTGAAAATGACCTTGATCCTTCCGCCTCTGCTTTCCCTGGTACTGGGCTTATAAGATCCACCACCACAGTTATTTTTTTTTATGGTAATAGGAATCAAACCCAGCACTTTGTGCAGGCTAGGCAAGCACTCTACCAAAAAAGCCATATTTCCAGCCCAAGTTTATAGAGGAAGAAAAGAGTACACATCAAGGAATGGGATTCTGGGCTACTGCAACTTTACACTCTGGTCTGGAACAATCTCAAAGCAGAGCTTGTTTTAAAAAGGAAGATGGAAACAGTATATTCTGTTCCCTTTACTCATGAAAAATAAAAGATGTGGGTACATATGAATTTAAAATTTTATTATTATTATTAATATTAGCGTGTGTGTGGTGTACAAGGATGTAAATGCACAATGTGTGTAGGTACCTGTGGAAGCCAGAGGAGGGTGTTGGCCTCCCTAGAGCTGAAACTACAGGTGATTGTGAGCTGCCTAATGTAGGTACTGGGAACAGAGTACAGACAGTCATAGATTAAAGGAGTAAAGAAAAATAAGCCATATAAAGATGGAAAACACACAGAGAGTCTAGATTATGTATATCATTGTGTTTTCTTTGAATTTTTGACTGTGAATGAGTTAAGTATAGAGAAACATTTCATTGTACAGGCCGTTAAGCTAAACCAACCAATATATATTATTTTTTTTATTTATTTTTTATTTTTTAAAGGTATCTTGACTTCAAAATTTGGGTCTAAGGATATGTTGGTTTGGAAAAGAGGTCTGCTTTTGTTTCCACAGAGGATAAGAATCTGTGGATTCCTTACCAGCTAATATGGTTTGATCAAACAAGACCTCTTGAAGCAATGCCCCAGATGGTCCAACATCCGTTACAGCTTCAGGACTGCTGGCTGAGATGGACCTACCACACAGGATATTGAAGTAGGAGGCTGCTTGTTTGTTCCCAGTTGCCCAGAACTGAAATAATCACACAGAAACTATATTATTTAAATCACTGCTTGGCCAGTCACTTAAGCACATTGCTAGCAAGTTGTTATATCTTTAGTTAACCCATTTCTATTATTTTATATTTTACCATGAAGCTTGTGGCCTACTAGCAAGGTTCCAACTGGCAGCTTGCATCTTCTCCTCTGGCAGCTCCATGGCATCTCTCTGACTCCACCTTTTTTCTCCCAATATTCAGTTTAGTTTTCCCCACCTAGCTCTGCTCTACCCTATCACAGGCCCAAAACAGCTTCTTTATTAACCAATGGTAATCACAGCATACAGAGGAGAACCTCACATTACCTCCCCTTTTCTGTCTAAATGAAAAGGAAGGTTTTAACTTTAACATAGTACAGAGATATATTTCAGATGGATAGGTAGTCTTCAAATCTTTCAAATACGGCATTTAAAATGTTTTAAGAACTTAGACTTTTCTCTACAGTGAGACACCTATGCTTCTGGTAGCACCAATTACTTCAGAGAGGTTGATGGACATTAAAGAAACTCATTATGGGGGCTGGAGAGATGGCTCAGAGGTTAAGAGCAGTGACTGCTCTTCCAGAGGTCCTGAGTTCAATTCCCAGCAACCACATGGTGGCTCACAACCATCTGTAATGAGATCTGGTGTACATGCAGACAGAACACTGTATACATAATAAATAAAATCTTTTAAAAAAAGAAAGAAACTCATGAAATTTGCCTTCAATGTGACAAGGCTAGCCATTTGGGCAAGAAACTGCTCTTGCCTGGACTGCTTGATAGTATGCTGTGTGTAACTGGACATGTAAGACCCAAAAAAATTACTGCTGAAGTTGCCTAAAGAAGGTGAGACAGTCCTTCAGGGTTCCTGCTTCATAAAAAAAAGTCTGCCAGACATTCTCCAGGACACAGAAGAAAGAAAGAAAGAATTGTCTTTGAAATGTCCTGCTTCATGGAAAAGTCTGAAAATACTATGGGCTGGTAGGCTGAAGATGGATGCCCCAATCCATCTTTGGTGACTGTCCAGGAAGCAAGATGTCTTTGTCAATTCTAGCGTTTTGGCAGTTGCTTACAATGCACTTCCTGTTAACTTAGGTAATAAAATATCCTCCTGAAGTCTTTGATGTAGTTGAAGAATAGATAGTTATAGTTTTCCTTAGTTATGATAAAAGATAAAATAGATATAAATATTATAACTGTAATTCTTGCTTGATACCTGTTTTTTTATATGTAATTTTACCATGTTAAAGTTAAAACCTTCCTTTTTATTTGGACAGAAAAGGGGAAATGGTATGGGAAGTCCTTCTGTATATGTGTTGCTTTTATTGGTTAATGATAAAGCTGCTTTGGCCTATTTGGTATACACAAATAATATATTCATTGAATTTCTTTTTTTTTTAAGATTTATTTATTTGCCCGGCGGTGGTGGCACACGTCTTTAATCCCAGCACTCGGGAGGCAGAGACAGACAGATCTCTGTGAGTTCAAGACCAGCCTGGTCTACAGAGCTAGTTCCAGGACAGGCTCCAAAGCCACAGAGAAACCCTGTCTCGAAAAACCAAAAGAAAAAGATTTATTTATTTATTATGTATACAACATTCTGCCTCCATGTATGCCCGCATGCCAGAAGAGGGCGCCAGATCTCATTATAGATGGTTGTGAGCCACCATGTGGTTTGCTGGGAATTGAACTCAGGACCTCTGGAAGAGCAGCCAGTGCTCTTAACCACTGAGCTATCTCTCCAGCCCTCATTGAATTTCTTATATGCCACTCCTGCCAGCACGCAGTAGGCCCTTAGTAAGAGCCGAATGTTCCTTGCAACCGAGAGCATACACCAACAATTGTGTTTACCCAGCCTTCTCCCTTCCTACTGTGAGCTAACACCCAATTGGAGAGGGCCCTTATCTGCTCTACTCTTCCAGTGGTTCCTCATCAGGTGAACGGTGTATAGCACCCAGGGTTCTTTGTAAGCGGAGGACACCTGAGCCCCACAGGTGCAGGGAGATAGGGATGCAGATGTGGTGACTAAAACCCCAGGCCTTCAGCACCTGGCATGTTCTAGACAGCCAGCTCACATTTTTCAGGGGTGCACTGAAAGCTGGGGACCGTCAGGAGCCTGGAGGCTCAGACTTGGGGGATTCTCTGTAACTGAGCAGTCCGGAGGCAGTCTTGATCCACTGTCCTCCACTGCCAGCACTCCCAAATGCGCTGACCAGTGTGTGCCAGGCACTGCAGCTGCAGGATCTCACAGAGACCCAGGAAGTCCTTGGAAAAACTTTATTCTCAATTTTTAGAATAGAAAAGTAGCATAAAGCCATCTCCTGTGTCACAGAGCTCACATCAGCCAGGAGCCTCAACCCCCCACCTCCTCCCAGTCCACTCTTGGCTCCACTCCTGCCCAGGACCTTAAGTATCAGGTGCTGCTCGGGAGGGGTTCTCCATGGCTTTTGATTCCTCCCACCCCCACTTCCCTAAACTCCCACCTGCCTCTAGGCTCTCCATCTCCCTCTCATCATTCACCCAGCTTCCGGGGAGGTCCTGGAGACCCCAGTGCTGGGGACACAGGGCCCTGGTGCCTCTTAGCTGGGCTGGTAGCTCAGAGCTTGAGGGATGCCGGGGCAGTGCACAGCGCTGATCCTAACCAAGTTTGCCAGCCCAGCTTTTCTCATGGCTCCCACATAATGGTCTGCTTTGTGCCCACCTGCCGATAATGCTTAATTAGGCGAGGAGTTGATTAATTTGAGGTAATTGACAGCTAATTAGAGGCCTACAGGCTCATTAACTTGACATCTTGTCTTTGTGAATTGGCTGAGTATGGCTAGGTGATGGTGGCCGTTGCTTCCCCCACCCCCAGCTCTTCCAGCCCCAAAGAGGCATCACTTAGACAAGGGCTGGGCAGACCCTGGGATTCAGGTAGGGCAGTCCCAAGGTCAAGAGGAGAGGAAACCGGAGGTGAAGGATAAAGAGTCCCAAATGGAGATGCCTGCCTGACTCTAGGAAGGAGAGAGGACAGGAATGGAGGGCATATTATACTGGACAAAGTCACCCGAGAGAGTGGGGGATCCTGGAGTTCACACAGTGGAGAGGGGCTGGGGGAGCAGGTGAGCGGGGAGCCTGTGGTAATAGGTATAGGCTTTGAAGAAAGGCCGACTGTAGTTGAATCCCAGCTCTGCCACTAAACCCAGGTGACTACAGTTGAGCTATTTAATCTCTAAGCCTTAGACTCATTTGTAAGACAGGAATAACAATGTCTGCTTATCTCATGAGGTTATTGCGAGCAGTTCATGGGACACTGAAGCAAAGAAAGAATTCAGATCAATACTTGGGGGCCTAGTAAGTGTTCATCTAACTAAATGGTAACTATTGGGCTAGTGAGATGGCTCAGTGGTAGAAACACCTGCTGTGCCAACACAGGTGTTGGTCCCTAGGGAGAAAGAACTGACTCTGGAAGATCCCTCCCACCTCCACACGTGTTGTGGCAAACACCTGCAGGTGCTCACATACACATTACGCACATGCGCACGCGCGTGCGCACGCACACACATACACACACAATAATAAGTAAAACTATCCTTGAGAGCAGGAAGAAGTGACAGGACAGTCTAAGAGGGCAGATGGGCCTGGGGGTCATGGGAGACAATGACCCCTCCCACAGAGAACCAGTGTTATCTCGTGGAAATCTGCATTCCTGACCACAACAGTTTTGAGAGTGTGGGTAAAAGGCCTTCTTGTTGTATCTCTTTAGGGGCAGATTTAGAGATAAGATTCAGACATATATGTGGCTTTTGACCTGAGTCCCCCACTAGCGTACCCTGAGGGTTTATATACATGCACAAGGACTTACACATCACAACACAGTCTGAAGACCCTCCCTGCATATCCCAGTGGAAAGAAGACTGGAAATAGCGTAAAAGTCAAAAATCTATTAGTGACTAAATAGATTATATTTGCCAAAGCAGAATAGTATATTGCTTTTGAACCTACACATATCAATATAACAAGATCCAAAATGCATTAAATAGGGGGTGGGGAGTAGGACAGTGGCCTGAGGTCTAGGAGATGGGAGGACATATATTTTTTATAATCGGTTCCTTTGAAATATGGTTTGTATTTATTACCTTTTCAAAAATCAGTTTACTGGCCGGGCGGTGGTGGCGCACACCCTTAATCCCAGCACTCGGGAGGCAGAGGCTCTGTGAGTTCGAGACCAGCCTGGTCTACAAGAACTAGTTCAGGACAGGCTCCAAAGCTACAGAGAAACCCTGTCTCGAAAAACCAAAAAAAAAAAAAAAAAAGGTTGGAGAGATAGTTGTTCAGGGGTTAAGAGAACTGACTGCTGTTCCAGAAGTCTTGAGTTCAATTCCCAGCAACCACATGATGGCTCACACCCATTTATAATGAGATCTGGTGCCCAGAACACTATATACATAATAAATAAATTTAAAAAGAAAAGAAAAAAAAAAGAAAAACCAAAAATATCAGTTTACAATTAAAAAGCTTCCCCCGAATAAACCCTAACTTAACATCTACCCATAAAGGCAGAGCAGCTCAATGAGGAGGGCTTGTGGCTCAGTCCTCGCCCCCTCGTTCCTTCCTCTTGTCTTTTCAAGGCTCGAAGAGGACTTGAGGACCATTTAGAATCTACTGCTGTTCTATGATGACAGAGCAATATGTGGTTCCACACTGACAAGAATGGTGACCAAAAACCAGTTGTGGCTATGATCCCTTGAAATGTAGTTTTGTTTTGTGTTGTTTGTTTCGTTTTAATAAATAAAGAAAAGAGGGTTGGTTAAGAGTGTGCGCTGCTCTTGCAGAGGATGAATTCGGTTCCCAGCACCACACAGGCCCTCACGACTGCCTGTAACTCCAGCTCCTAAGAATCTGATGCCCTCTTCTGGCCAACACAAGTATTAGACCCACATACACCACCATCACACAGATACAGACATCTGGACATCATTAAATTAAAAAAAAAAAAGAAAGCTGGGCAGTGGTGGCACACGCCATTAATCCCAGCATTTGGGAGGCAGAGACAGGTGGATCTCTGTGAGTTTGAGGCCAGCCTGGTCTACAGAGCAAGTTCCAGAATAGCTATGGCTGTTACACAGAGAAACCCTGTCTTGAAAAACCAAAAGTAGGAAGGAAGGAAGAAGGAAAAAAGGAAGGAAGGGAGGGAGGGAGGGAGGAAGGGAGGAAAGAAAAAAGGAAGGAAGGAAATGTTTAATTTTTTCCTTTTTTTTCCATGATATTTATTGAGCTCTACATTTTTCTCTGCTCCCCTCCCTGCCTCTCCCATCCACTCTTCAATCCTTCCCCAAGGTCCCCATGCTCCCAATTTACTCAGGAGATCTTGTCTTTTTCTACTTTCTACTTCCCATGTAGATTAGATTTATGTAAGTCTCTCTTAGTGTCCATATTGTTGTCTAAATTATCTGGGATTGTGGTTTGTAGGCTGGTTTTCTTTGCCTTGTGTTTAAAAACCACCTATGAGTGAGTACATGTGATAACTGTCTTTCTGAGTCTGGGTTACCTCACTCAAAATAATGCTTTCTAGTTCCACCCATTTTCCTGCAAAATTCAAGCTGTCGTTTTTTTTTTTTTTTTTTTTTTTTTTTTTTTTTTTTTTTTTTGCTGTGTAGTACTCCATTGTGTAAATGTACCACATTTTTCTTACCCATTCTTCGATCGAGGGGCATTTAGGTTGTTTCCAGTTTCTGGCTATGACAAACAAAGCTGCTATGAACATAGTTGAGCACATGTCCTTGTGGCACGATTGAGCATTCTTTGGATATATACCCAAAAGTGGTATTACTGGGTCTTGAGGAAGGTTGTTTCCTAATTTTCTGAGAAATCGCCACACTGATATCCAAAGGGGTTGTACCAGCTTGCATTCTCACCAGCAATGCAGAAGTGTTCCCCTTTCCCCACAACCTCTCCAGCATAAGTTGTCATCAGTGTTTTTGATCTTGGCCATTCTTACAGGTGTTAAGATGGAATCTCAGAGTTGTTTTGATTTTCATTTCTCTGATGACTAAGGATGTTGAACATTTCCTTAAGTGTCTTTCAGCTAATTTAGATTCTCTGTTCAGAATTCTCTGTTTAGGTCTGTATTCCATTTTTTTTTATTGGATTACGTGATCTTTTGGTGTCCAGTTTCTTGAGTTCTTTGTATATTTTGGAGATCAGACCTCTCTCTGATGTGGGGTTAGTGAAGATCTTTTCCCATTCTGTAGGCTGTCGTTTTGTCTTGTTGGCCGTGTCCTTTGCTTTACAGAAGCTTTTCAGTTTCAGGAGGTCCCATTTATTGTTTCTCTCAGTGTCTAAATAGAACTAGGGTTCTATTTAGGAAGTGGTTCCCTGTGCCAATGCGTTCAAGTGTACTTCCCACTTTCTCTTCTATAAGGTTCAGTGTGGCTGACTTTATGTTGAGGTCTTTGATCCATTTGGACTTGAGTTTTGTACATGGTGATAGATATGGGTCCATTTTCATTTTTCTACATATTGATATCCAGTTACGCCAGCACCACTTGTTGAATATGCTTTCTTTTTTCCATTTGATATTTTTTGCTTCTTTATCAAAGATCAAGTGTTCAAAGATGTGTGGATTGATATCTGGGTCTTCTATTCAGTTCCATTGGTCCTCCTGTCTGTTCTTTTGCCAGTACCAGGCTGTTTTCAGTACTGTAGCTCTGTAGTGTAGTTTGAAGTCAGGGATTGTGATGCCTCCAGAAGTTCTTTTTTGCCCAGGATTGTTTTGGCTATCTTTCTTTTCCAAATGAAGTTGAGTACCGTTCTTTCAAGGTCTTTGAAGAATTTTGTTGGGATTTTGATGGGCATTGCGTTGAATATGTAGATTGCTTTCAGGAGGATTGCCATTTTTACTATATTAATTCTGCCTACCCAGGAGCATGGGAGGTCTTTCCACTTTCTGGTGTTTTCTTCAATATCTTTCTTCAAAGATTTAAAGTTCTTGTCATACAAGTCTTCTACTTGTTTGGTTAGAGTTACTCTGAGATATTTTATGCCATTTGTGGCTATTGTGAAGGGTGTTGATTCTCTGATTTCTTCCTCAGTCCTTTTATCATCTGTGTACGGGAGGGCTACTGATTTTTTTGAGTTAATCTTGTGTCCTGCTACATTGCTGAATGTGTTCATGAGTTGTAGAAGTTCCTTGGTAGAATTATTGGGATTACTTAAGTAAACTATCATATCATCAGCAAACAGTGACAGTTTGACTTCTTCTTTTCCAATTTGTATCCCCGTGACCTCCCTTTGGTGTCTTATTGTTCTAGCTAGGACCTCAAGAACTATATTGAATAGGTGTGGAGACAGTGGACAACCTTGTCTTGTTCCTGATTTCAGTGGAAACGCTGGGAGTTTCTCTCCATTTAGTTTGATGTTGGCTGTTGGCTTGCTGTATATTGCCTTAATTATGTTCAGGTATGTTCCTTGTATCCCTGCTCTCTCCAAGACCTTTATCATGAAGGGATGTTGTATTTTTTTCAAATGCTTTTTCGACATCTAATGAAATGATCATGTGGTTTTTATTTTTCAGCTTGTTTATATGTTGGATTACGTTGACAGATTTTCGTATGTTGAACCATCCCTGCATCTGTGGGATGAAGCCGACTTGGTCATGGTGGGTGATAGTTCTAATGTGTTCTTGGATTCTATTTGGTAGTATTTTATTTAGTATTTTTGCATCAATCTTCACGAGTGAGATTGGTCTGTAATTCTCTTTCTTAGTATTATCTTTCTGTGGTTTGGGTATCAGGGTAATTGTAGCCTCATAAGGAGTTTGGCAATGTTCCCTCTGTTTCTATTGTGTGGAATAATTTGAGGAGTATTGGTATTAGTTCCTCTTTGAAAGTCTTGTAGAATTCTGAGCTGAAACCATCTGGTCCTGGGCTTTTATTGGTTGGGAGACTTTTGATGACTGTTTCTATTTCTTCAGCAGTTATAAGTCTGTTTAATTTGCTTATCTGGTCTTAATTTAATTTTGGTAAGTAATATTTATCCAGAAAGTTGTCCATTTCCTTTAATTTTTCCAATTTTGTGGAGTACAGGTTTTCAAAATATGACCTGATGATCCTCTGTATTTCCTCCGTGTCTATTTTATGTCCCCCTTTTATATGTTTGAGTTCTTTTTCTTGGTTTTCTTTAAGTGATTTGCTGATATCTTCCAATTTTTTGTTTGGTTTTTCTTCCATTTCTTTAAGGTAATTTCTCATTTCATCTTTAAGAATTTCAGATATTCTCTTGTGGTTATTTTTTAGATCATTTTCTTCTGGGTCACCCATATTTGGTTGTTCAGGTCTTACTTTTGTAGGGTCTTTGGGTTTCACTGGTATTGTGTTGCTCTTTGTGGTGTAGCTTGTGATCTTACCTTTTCTTTTCTTTTTGATTTATTTATTTATTATGTATACAACATTCTGCCTCCACGTATGCCCACATGCCAGAAGAGGACGCCAGATCTCATTACAGATGGTTGTGAGCCACCATGTAGTTGCTGGGAATTGAACTCACGACCTCTGGATCTTCCAGTGCTCTTAACCACTGAGCCATCTCTCCAGCCCGATCTTACCTTTTCTACTCATCTTTTCCTCTAATAGGTGTGGTTGGGGCTGTCTGAGAGTCTGTTGAATAATCTTCTAGGTGCCAGTGAATCGAAAGCTAAGATGATTTTCCTCGTGGTACAGTCAGTGTCACAGTTCTAGTTACCCCGTTGGTTATTCCTGTTCCTGGAGGTAGCTCAGTGCTCCTTTGTTTTGGTCTGCTCCCTTGGAGTTTGCTGTCTCAGGCCTACTTTGGTCTAGCTGCTGGCTTTGATCTGTTTCTGTAAATCTTGGTCTGGATCTCTTCTTGCAGAAGTCCCTGGCTTGGAGTTAGACCTGTTCTGGTGGCAATAGCTGACTCTGGATCTGGTCACTGGTTCAATCCTGATCCGCTCGTGTCCTGGGATCGGGTTTGCTCCTGGCTTCTGCTCCTGGTGGAGCTTGTTCTCTCTTTGTCCTAGGTAACTGGTTCAGTCCCACTCCAGTTCCAGTGGAGGTTGTGGACTCTGAGTCAGGTCGTTGGCTCAATCCTTGTCTGCCAGTGTCCCAGGACTGGGTTGGCTCCCAGGGCTGGATTTGCTTCTGGCTTCTGCTTCCGGTGGAGCTTGTTTCCTCCGGCTCTCTCTGTCCTAGGATTTCGTTCAGTTCCACTCCTGAGGAATTTGTTGCCCAAGGTTGAGTTCCTTGCCTCAGGGCAACTTTGGCTTAGGTTACCGGCTTTGACCTGTACCTGTAATTCCCAGTCTGGATTCCCTCCTGTAGAAGTCCCTGGGTTGGAGTTGGACCTGGAAAGGTTTCTGGTTCCAGTCGACTGCCTGGGAGGTTCTAGGCTCTGGTGTGCCTGAACCCACAGAGGACCTGCTTACTTCCTCTGAGGTCTCAGACTCACGTTGGGACCTGAAGGGGTTCCAGGTTTCTGCCTATTCCCTTTGATGTCCCAAACTAATGCCCAAACCCACAGGGGGCCTGGCTCAGGCCTACTCTCTCTGAGGTCCCAGATTCGTGCCTGGCCCAGTCAGGATCTCTGCTTCCTGCCTATCCCCTTGGAGGACCCAGCCTCACTCACGCCCAGGCTGACAGAGGTCCTGGCTCCGGCCCAGTTCCTGGGAGGTCCTAGACTGTCGCCCAGACCCACTGGGGTGTTGGCCTATGGCCACTCCCTTGATGGTCCTGGATTCACGTCAGGACCCTCAGCAGTCTCTGGCTCTGGCTCACTCGCTCAGCGGTTACTCCCTTGTACCTGTTCCAGTGGAGATTGTTGGCTCTGGATCTGGTCGCTGGGTCAATCCTGATCTGCTCGTGTCCCAGGACCGGGTTTGCTCCTGGCTTCTGCTACTGGTGGATTAATTTTTTTGTTTTTGTTTTTTTTTTTTTTTTTTGGTTTTTTTGAGACAGGGTTTCTCTGTGGCTTTGGAGCCTGTCCTGGAACTAGCTCTGTAGACCAGGCTGGTCTCGAACTCACAGAGATCCACCTGCCTCTGCCTCCCAAGTGCTGGGATTAAAGGTATGCACCACAACTGCCCAGCGAATTTTTTTTTTTAATTTTATATGCACTGGTGTTTTGCCATGGGTGTCAAGTCCCCTGGAAGTGGAGTTACAGACAGTTATGAATTGCCATGTGGGTTCTGGGAATTGAACCCAGGTCCTCTGGAAGAGCAGTCAGTGTTCTTAACCCCTGAGCCATCTCTCTAGCCCAAGAAAAGGTTTTTATCAGAGCATAGTTTTTTGTTTTGTTTTGTTTTGGTTTGGTTTTTCAAGACAGGGTTTCTCTGTGGCTTTGGAGCCGGTCCTGGAACTAACTTTTGTAGACCAGGCTGGTCTCGAACTCATAGAGATCCGCCTGCCTCTGCCTCCCTAGTGCTGGGATTAAAGGCGTGCGCCACCACCACCCAGCTCAGAGCATAGTTTTGGAAGGAGTAAGTCCAAACAGTATGGTACAGGACCGTACAGTGCTGCCCTTTGGTACATCATGGTAGGCAGTCACATGTATTTTTGCTGGAACTGAATTTTTAATTTGTGCTTACTTTTAATTTAGATATAACAGTTACATGAGGCTAATGGCCACAGCATGTATAGCACAGAAAGATGCTTAGAGTGAAGAAGCCAGTGGTCTTCACTTACATCTGAGGGAATTCCCAGCCCAGAGTAGAAATCTCAGCAGTCGGGGTTCCAAGGAGACCTGTGGCTTGTGGCCAGCGTAGTCAGCCTGTACAGATGGAGGCACATCAGAGGCACTGGCTGCTCCATTGGAATGTCTAGTTTTCTTAGGAAGGAGCATCTTGATGGCTTGGAGCAGTGGTCCTCAACTTTCCTAATGCTATGAACCCCTAAAACAGTTCCTCATGTTGTGGTGACCTCAAACCATAAAATTATTTTTGTTGCTACTTCATAACTGTAACTTTGTTACTGTTATGAATCACAACGTAAATATCTGATATGTGAAAGACCCTAAATGCATTTGTAAGGCACCTCAACCCTAAGACATTTTTCTAAAACCTTACACTCACTCTCTCTTGGAAACGTGATAGTCGTCTACACACACACATGCTGGACTACTCATCCTCCTGTGTCCTTGTGAATAATCTTCAAACATAACTCCATTCTGGGAATTGAGGCAAAGACAACCCACAGATGTTGACTCAGTTCCTGATGTATTGATTCAGTCACTGGAACAAGGATGGCCCACAGATGCTCCCCCTTATCTCACCCGATCACACAGCTATTTTCCTGCCCTGGCACAGACCAATCACTGCTAGTAACCCTTTGAATAAGCCAATCCAATTAGTTGGGAAACAACCCTCAGGTTCCCCCCTTGTTTCTGTGACTTTTTGCTTTAGAATATAGGCTATAATAGCTATCGATGTCCTTCATATCCCGAACCTGAAGGGCCCTGTCATGACAGAATAAAAATTCTCTTGCTTTTGCATCAATTGTGGTTGTGTGAGTGGTGTCTGGAGCAACTCCTCCCTGATTTTTGGACTTCTAGTCCAACAATATGCAGGATATCTGATATGTGACCCCCAAAGGAGTCACGACCCACAGGTTGACAACAACTGGCTTAGGCATTAAAAAGCACATGTTAGGTTGAGATGACTCAGTAGGTAAAGTGCTTTTGGCATGAGGGAGGATCTGAGTTCCAGCCCCAGTTCCCATGTATGGCTGGATACAGTCATGTGCACCTGTACTCCCAGCACCCATGTAAGGCTGGATACAGCCGTGTGCACCTGTACTTCCAGTACCCGTGTAAGGCTGGACATGGTTGTGTGTACCTGTATTCCCAGAACTCGTGTAAGGCTGGACATGGCTGTGTGCACGGGTACTCCCAGAACCCATGTAAGGCTGGACACAGCCATGTGCACCTGTCCTCCCAGCACCTGTGTAAGGCTGGATACAACCGTGTGCACCTGTACTTCCAGAACCCGTGTGAGGCTGGACATGGCCATGTGCACCTGTACTCCCAGCACCCCTAGGAGGTGGAGACAGGAGAATCCCAGAAGCTCTTGGGCCAGCTGGACTAGTTGGCAGCAGAGAACAAGGGATCCTGTCTAAACAAGCTGGAAGGCAAGGACCAACAATGGAGCTGTGCTCTGGCTGTACCTTCACCCCCAGCCTAGAATACTGTGGTGTGCACACGACTGTGCTCACAAACATGAACACACAATTTTGGCTTTGACACAGTGATCAGCTCTGGGAAGAATTTAAGTACTGCCTTGGATGGCTGGATCCAGGCATCCGCTCGGTGACTGCACTGAGCATCCACGGTATGTATGTCAGGCTCTGAGACGCACAGCTCCACAGACTCAATTTTTGCTCTGACTTCTCAGTAAGGGCTGGACACAATTGTTTCCTCATCCCGAGAAGGCCCAAGCATAAAGTGTGGGACTTCAGGAGTCTAGCTCTTCATTGTGTCAAAGACAGGCTCAAGATAGGTTTCCCAGCGCTATGCCCAGCTGCTGTGTGAGCATGTCGGGCAGCTGACAAAAGGACTTCTTCATCTGCCTTCTCCTTCTCCAAGCTCAGGATGGGCCTGAGAGCTTCTATGGTATTGCCCCAGAGTCCCCATGGGTCTGTAGTTTGAAATATAAAAAGCTGATGTTGGAGAAGGCTCGACGAACCTCAATCCTTTTGCTCTAAAGCACAGCTAAGAGGTGGTTAGGCGCACCAAGGCTCAGGGAAGGTTTCCAGACACGAATGCCTGCATCACTGCCTCGCTGACTCAAGGCCGCACCCTGTGTCCTCTCTTGACAAAACTCCCAAGTGACAACTGAAGTCTACCACTCCAGACTGCTGCAGAACTTCAGTCACAGTGTATGCATCCTTTCTGTCTGCTGTCATCCTGTCCTTGTCATCTAACTTCTACATGGTATTTGTGCATCACAGGTACACACACACACATACGCACATATATACACACACATATATATACATACACACATATATTAATAAAATATTTAAAAATTTATTCATTTGCTTGAAAATTTTTGTCATTTTTTTATTTACACGAATGAGGCAGCTACCAATATTCTTGCCAGTGTCTACTGGTGGGCACATTTCTATTGGGCATATACCTAGAAGCAGAATTAACCAAGGTTGAACTAAAATTTTTCTTTTGAGCCGGGTGGTGGTGGTGCATGCCTTTAATTCCAGCACTCAGGAGGCAGAGGCCGGCGGATCTCTGTGAGTTTGAGGCCAGCCTGGTCTACAAGAGCTAGTTCCAGGACAGGCACCAAAGCTACATAGAAACCTTGTCTAAAAAAAAAATTCTTTTCTTTTGAGATAGGGTCTCATTATATTGTCCAATCTGGGTCTCAATCTCACCATCCTCCTGCCTTAGCCTTTCAAGGATTAGAACAGGCCTGCGTTACCATGCCTGACTCCCAAACCCATCAAGAAGCAGAATGTAGGCTGGGTGTTGGTGGTGCACGCCTTTAATCCCAGCACTCAGGAGGCAGAGGCAAGTGGATCTTTGTGAGTTCGAGGCCAGCCTGGTCTACAGAGCTAGTTCCAGGACAGGCTCCAAAGCCACAGAGAAACCGTCTCAGAATACCAAAAAAAAAAAGAAGCAGCAGCAAAAGAATGTGGGCTTGGTGTAGTCGTGGCGCACACCTTTAATACCAGCATGTGGGAAACAGAGGCAGTGTATCTCTGTGAGTTCAAGGCCAGCCTGGTCTACACCTATAGCGAGTTCTAGGACACTCAGAGTTACATAGTAAGACCCTGTCTCGCGGTGGGGGCGGGGGGACGAGACTGTGGGTTCAAAAAAATAGTCAGTAGTCCCATTTGCAGGATTGTCCTCCATCTTAGGAACTGCTGGGTTTATAGCAAACTAGACAGTTATGGCTCTAATTCAGGATCAGTTTAGAGTGATTACCAAGCATACAGGAAGCTTGAGGCAGGGCGCTGCATGTCTGCAACTTCAGCACTCAGGAGGAAGGAAGAGGACCAGAGGCTCCTAGTCAGCCTTGCCTCCAAGACATAAAATGTCTCAAAAAAGGAAGAAGAAAGCAGAGGAGGAGAAGGAAAAGGAGGAGGAAGAAGAAACAAGAAGACAGGAAAGAAAAGAAACACCTTCTCCCACAAATGGACCGCAATGGAAAGTTGGCTTCTTTTTGGTTTTTCGTGACAGGGTTTCTCTGTAGCTTTGGAGCCTGTCCTGGAACTAGCTCTTGTAGTCCAGGCTGGCCTCAAACTCACAGAAATCTGCCTGCCTCCTGAGTGCTGGGATTAAAGGCATGAGCCACCACCGCCCGGCCGGAAAGTTGGCTTCTTAGTCCTTGGGCTAGGGATTCCTTTGGACTGAGGTTTCCTTAAATGCACAGTGCGGTAACTGTTAACACAGTGTCATGCAGAATGGGTTATTTCCCCAAATCTCTGACACCAGGATTTTGTTTCTCTGAAAAAAAAAAAAAGTGATCGAGAGCAGAGCAGGTATGGTGGTACACACCTTTCAAGATTTATTGCTACTTTATGTGGATGTGTGTCTGTGTAAATGAATGCCACATGTATGTGGGTACTCATGGAGGCTAGGAGAGGGCATCAGATCACTTGGAGCTGCAGTTACATACAGGTAGTGGTGCCAGCTGGTATGGGTGCAGGGAACAGAACTCAGGTCCTCTGGAAGAGCAACAGGGCTCTTAACTGCTGAGCCCTTTCTCCAGCCCTAATGGTGCACACCTTTAATCCCATCACTCAGGAGGCAAAGGCAGAAACATCTCTGTGAATTCTAGAACAGCCAGGTCTACAGTGGAACTCTGTCTGGGGAGGGAGGAAAAGTGAATATCAAAGCTTAGGAAATAAAATTAGAGAACAGTAACATGAAACCCCACACGAGTGCTTATTATATATGACTGAAAGCCAGTGAAGATGGAAAATGATTTCTTTCCCCTAATGGGTCAAAACGGCTCCTCAGTCCCCAAACCCCTTGATGGCTTACTTGTAAATAAGGTCAGCTCATGGCTTGGTCAGAGCCCACCCTTGTAGAAGGATCTAGGAGCTGACAGTCTAGCAGGCAGTGGAACCTGTGTGGTCCTCAGGTGCACAGTTGGGCCCACAGTCCTGGTCAGGAATGCCCACTGTGTTTGTTCCTGGGTCAAGGCCAGCTCCTCCATGCTTTCCTGCTTATCCATCCCCTTATTTAACCTTCCAAACCCTGCCACCCACCTCTGCTTCACAGGCTCTCTGCCCTCCCTACACCCGAGGCCCCTTCATCATTTCCCCTTGACGTGTCTACTTTCATTTTCCTAGGACGAATCATTTGACAATCGCCTGCCCATATTTCTAAGCGCACTGGGTCTTGCTGTGCCGGTTTTCCTGTCCTCTCTGGGTTTTCTAACACCAATCATCTGCAGGTTTCATTAGCACGCTGTTTACACCAGTCTTTCAGATCACTAATGAAGATGGGAAGTGAGCCACCAATCCTCACAGCCCCCACCAGGTGCTCCTCCCTCGCCCGTGCTGGAATCATTATCCTTCCTTGTGTGACAGGGTCAGAACCAAACCAATTTGCATCAATCTTTGGTGCTTTGGGAAGTGCCGTCTGTGCTGTGGTCTCTTGTAGCAGACTGCTTCAGCTGCTCTGGAGTGCTCCTTTGGAGGGATGATGAGGTCCAGCCACCCCTCTTAGCTGGCAGAAAGCCTCAGAGCTACAGCAATGGCTGGGCAGGACTCAGGGTTGCATGTCTGCCATGTCCCCCTCTTTGCGTCTTGGGCTGGACCTTTTTTTTTTTTTTTTTTGGTAAACTAAATGAACAGTGCATCCTGGCAGAGGAAGGAGCTGATGCTGCCAGCGTGGGATCTGCATTTCTTACTGCGTCATCTATTTCTACAGACATATAGGGCAGTACTCCTTAGGATCCTCCAGGGCCCATGCAGGTCTCTGGGCTTGATGCTCCAGGCATCGGGGCTGGGGGGCTGGGGTGGCTGAATCGCTTCTTAGGACAAGGCTCTTCTTCCTGCTGTTTTCTCCTATCTCTGGCCCTCATGCTTTTGTCTTCTCCACCAGACATCTCATCTTGCAGGGAGGACCTGAGTTTGCTTTCCAGTACCCATGTAAAACCCAGCATAGCAGGGAATGCTCGCAATCTCAGCACTGGGAGGTGGAGACAGGAGGATCCCTCAGACTGGCTGGCCAGTCAACCTAGTTGAATTAGTTAGGTCAGTGAGAACTATCTCAAAAGATAAGGTGGAGGAGCAATGGAGAGACACCTAATAATGCCCTCTGTATGTACAGGCATATACGGTCCTGTAAACACACACACACACACACACACACACACACACACACACACACACACACGAGAAGATGGGGGCAAAGCAGCAGTGACAGATGGTGGCGGGGGGTGGGGGAAGGAGGTCAGTATGAATGAAGGGCTCTTGAGTTTGCTTCTGAGCTGCTCTTGTATTTGTAGACTATTTCTGGTTCTAGGCCCTACATGCCTGTAGTCCTGACCAATGCCCACCCCCAAGTTGCTTCTCATCTCCATTCAGCCTTAAGTCACTGACTTTTCTAACTTGATTCTCCCCTGCTGCTCCTTTGTGTGGAACTGAGGGCACAGGTCACTGTGGCTTCTGAAGCTTGGCTGCATCCAGGAAGGCACCAGGATGTGACCTGAGACCTCAGGCTTCTCAGGCTAGGCTGCGCTCAAGGGCTGAGGAGGAAGCTGGGGGGGCAGTGGAGAGCTGAGGCCCCAGTGGATCCCCGTTCAGTCCTGGGAAGGGAATGAACCAGACTAACCTCGTACCTGGAGGAAAGTGGAAGGGTACGGAACAAGGGACAGGGGCAGGACAGAATGCAGCAGGGGGACACATTCCTGGGGAGTGACCGGAGTGATGTCCAGGGTGGAGACCAGAGATGAAGTGATTTGACATTCACAGCAAGACCAAGGTCAGCTCAGAAACCTTCTGAGCTCATGGAGCTCACTCCCTCTAAGTCCTTTTCAGCCACGAATGGCAAATAGGTTCCTTTTCTGTTTTTTAAAGAGAGCATCCCAAGAGAGCATAGCGACAGGCAGGGGAAGAGCCGGAGATGCTAAGGTGACAGGGGCTAGAAATGCAGGCAGGCCGAGGAGTGGTGGCCCTGGCAGGCCATGTGCCCTGTGAGAGCAGAATCTACATGCAGGCTGTGAGGAAATTCTCCTTGACATGATTGAAAGCAGCTCAGGGAAGGTCCAGCAATGGTACCACAGCCAGACTGCATGCAACTTCACTAGAGTAGACTAACGGGAAAAGGGGTGAGGACAGAGGGTGCATAAACTGAGCAAGGTCAGGTAGCAGAGTGGGGTTCCTGGAAGGTCGGGTGCTAAGTGCTTCAGACTGGTTCCAGAGAGAGCCCAGGCTGTGCCCAGTGCAGCTCTCCTCTGCCCATAGCCTGTGCCTTCTGGAATTGGGCAAACCTCTTACAAGTTGCTTTGTTTAGAGACTGTCCCCCTCCCTCAGGGCACTGCTCCCTCCTCCTCCCTGCATCTGTCCTCTGGTTAGAGTTGTGTGAAGCGGAAGACAATTTGGGGCTTATTAGTGTCCCAGGGAGACATGTAACTTGTGCTGCTGGGACCCAAACAGCAAGAGTCTTAGCAGCAAACTCCAGCCGAGTACAGGACTGAGGAATTGTCTTACCTAATTACAAGGAATGGCTCTCTTTGTGTTTGTGATTCTGTACGGTTGTCGGATCGCTTCTGATCGCTTTTCTCCATTTGCTGGCTCAGGTCATGCTGGAATTGTGCTAATTAGAAGAGAAATGGCCAGAGCAATCCTGTCAGTCCCGGTTACTGGTGGGGACAAAGCTGAATATTATTCTGAGGCAATGTTTTGTAAGAGCCCTTCTCCTGCTCTCATTAGGAGGAAGAGGACCCCAGGAGGGAAGTTCCGAGAGCTTGGCCTGGCTAATGGAGCATGGGGTGTTCTTGTGCAAATTAACAGGCTCTGCCAGCACTAGAGCCAACCAGGGGCCTCACACTTGCACCTGGTGTCACCTGAAGCCTCCAACTGTCCTTGGTCTAAATGAAAAAGTGCCAGACAAAAGGTGGGAAGGTTGATGACCCTTTTAGACGCAGGGACACACTTCCTAAGTGGCAACAATTCTAAATAGATACAAAGAGCCAGTTACAGGCTAATCAGAACTTATGAACTCAACTTGGAGAGACCTCTGCTTGCCCATTCAATGGGCTGCTGGAATAGGGTGGTCTTGGATCTCTTAAAGGAAGGAGAAGACATAAGATGGAGACCATGACTTTAGGCTTGGAGATAAAGATAGGCCAAGTTCAAGCTGCTAAGAAGCCACTTATTTGACCCCTGGGAGCCAGTTACTTTAGCCCAGCCCCCTTTCTGACCTGCAGTCCATCTTCCTGCGATGCCTTAATGCTGGGGGATAGGGACCTCATTGAGAAGGGTTTGTGGGCAGCCCACATGCTGTTCTGAGGTTGCAGAGTCAGAGGAGTAATTCCACCAGCTGCATCTTCACTGTCCTGATTTGAGTGAACCCACAAAAGCTACAATAACAAGACCAACACCAAGGGGAAGCTAGCAAATGCCAGCCCAGATGTGGTGGTGCACACCTTTAATCCCAGCACTTGGGAGGCAGAGGCAAACTGACCTCTGTGAGTTTGAGGACAGTCTGGGGGGGGATACATGTTGAACTCCAGGACAGTTAGGGCTACATGATGAGATCCTGCTTTTTTTTTTTTTTTTTTTTAAAAAAAAAAGGATTGTAAGGGCTGATGAGATGGCTCAGTGGGTAAAAGCACTTAGTGCCAAGCCTGATGACCTGAGTTCAAGCTCCTGAACCCACATAGAGGGAGAGAACTGGCTCCCAAATGTTGCTCTTTGACCTTCATACAAGCTTGTGCATGTAAACACATACAATGAATGTCCAAAAAGTTTTGAATTATGGAAAATACGTTTTAAAATAAAAAGATAAAGAAAATTAACAAGGGTACTTTGTAATTAACAAAATCAGTATCCTATATGAGCTGTGTATCAATTTGCTTTCCTTAAAATGGAATGTTTTCTCTAGGACATGCTCTGATGAAGACAAACCCACTGCCAACAGGTGACAGAGGGGCTCCTCTTCTCTAGGTCCAATACAAAGGAGTTCATAGTTAAGCAGATGCAGGTATCTTCCATGAAGGCACGAAGAACTAGATATGTAGGAGGGAGATAAATCCCAGGAGCTTGTGATATTAAAGGGCATTAAGATCTGGACTCAGATTACCTAAGTAATCTGAGGTATGATCAGGTGTGATCCTGTGATCAGGTGTGATCCTGTGATCAGGGTCACTGGAATGGCACATTTACATATTGAAGAAATAATGGGGGAAGGTCAGCTCCAGTGGATCACCAAGGGCTTACTGGAAGAACAGGTATGATATGTGCAAAGTGAAAGGGAGGCTTTCTGAGACTCCAGTGGTGCGGGCAAGCAAGGCACTGGGAAGTGTTCAGGGTAAGAAGAGTTCTTACTGGAAGAGAGACTTTCTGTGGGAGAAAAAGGCATCCAAGCTGATGGATCAACTAGGATCTTCTTTCAAACTGTCTGGAGGACAGAGATGGTTCTTTGACAATACACACGAGGTGGTAGCAAAGGTTTCTAAAGGTTCCTATGGGGACAGGAAATCTAGCAGCGAGGGCAGGATGGCCGGGGGGACAGTGGACTTGTCACTCGAGTTGTATGTCTGATGAGCCCAGGTTTTAAACATGCAGCTTGGCCCTTTAAGGGAAAAATTCGACCTCCTATACAAGGGATATATTTATTATGAAGACACATACGTAAACAATAACCCTCTAACATTCTAAAATACATATACATACTGTACATAAATTTATATTATCAATATAAAAATACATCATTAACATTTCTAAGGATGACAAATACAAAAACAATAAATATCACAATTCTAAAACATCTACTTACATTAATTTAAGTGCTGGTGAATAGGATGACAGAAAAAGAAGGAGGCCATAGCAGATCAAAACACCAACTACTGGCTTCCCATTACAGACGAGTTGGTTTGGGGAGCTAACCCAGTATTCTCCATATACTTTCCAATGTCCCCAAACAAAAGTGCCTGATGTCATCAACTCTCAAAAACAGAGTGAAGAAAAAACTCTGACACATGGCATTATTTTCTGACCACTCGTATGCACTCACTTTAACCGCATTTAGTGAGATAAAAATGTCAATCACAGACTTAAGCTTAAACTGGCCCTTCAAGGGAGTACTCCAGCAGAACACTTCTCTTTTCATACTTATCTTTTATGGTACACATTTCATTCTTTTTCCTTTCAAAAAGTAAAACTGTGTCGATCACATAACACTAATGAAGGAGAAAATTCAACATCAACTCTAGTATTAGGCACAAGTGTCAAGAATGGTCAAGGTTCACCCTCTGTGAACCTCAGGAGAACTGTGCCCTAACAATACATGGCCACAGCTTCTCCTGTGTCCAAACTCCCACTGGACGATGGTCACAGAGCTTTTCTTCCTATAATATTGAGGGAATTCGCTGCGCTTTTCAAAAACATGAGGCTAGGTCTAATCCATTTTACCCATGGGCAAGGTTTTCAGATTTTAGCAGATACATACAACTAGCATAAAAAAAAAAATCTGTGAGAGTTGCATTTAAGCCAGAACATTTTCATATGGGTGTGTCTTTATCATATAAGCGAATATCTGATACGTGGAGAGGAGAAAGGGGACAAAGCGTCGTTACCATCCCATAGCACACACTAAGTCATTAGGCTTTGTTTTCAGTCACATGGGACTCTCACAACTATGTCTTCCCACTACCAGTTCACACTCACTTTTTCACTTACAAACGTAACAGACTGACCAGCCCTCCTCTCGCTGCCTTCATGCTAGGCTGGAAGTCTAGAACTCCGGGTGACACAGCATGAGCCTTTCACTCTAGAGAGTCACTACAAGGCTCCACTAGTCTGGAGCCAGATCTGCAAGGTAGCCTGGGAGGTGGGGAATGGACAGTGCTTAAGGGCGAGAGTGTCATTGGAGGTATAGCCTTAAAAAAGCAGATGTACATCTCAAGAAGACTCTGTTTCCTTCAGAATGGAAGTCATAGAATCTGTTAGATCTGAGAGTTCATAGGTCAGGATGCGTAGTCTGGTCCAGCAAGTAGTTGGTCTCTGATGCCCTCATCATGGACGCTCTTTAAAAGATCAAGTACAACTCAACAGAACCCATTAATCGACTTCTCACTACTGACTTTGCCATTACAGAATCAAAATAATGAAAAGATCCTGAGCTTCCTGAATCACTTTTGGAAAGGACCTCTCAGAATGACAGGACCGCCACGTTACCAATAGCCAGAGCTACGGAGCCAGCTCAGTGAATGGCAATGATCCTTGGGTAGAACAGATTCTTTTCCTGCTACCAGATGTCTCAGAGGTGCAGAGTGCCAGGAGCAGGGGAGAAGCCAGTCTTTCCCAAGGAAGCATGTGGTGTGCATCGTCAGAGCCACACTGGGAAAGGGACTTGGTTATGGTCTTCAGGACACTGTGCACAAGCAGTTGCTACTTCTTGGGCTTCTCTAGGATGTTCAGGAATTTTCCTCTTGTCATTTCTCTGGCTGCAATCACAAAGCCAACAAAATATCAGTGAAAATCTAAAATGGAAAAAAGGGATTACAGGAAGATTTAAGCTAAAAATGCAGACTGGAACAAGAGACCCAACTTCCCCAAAGATATTGTCTGACTTTCACACCCTTGTCCTGCACATCTGCACTTATAAATACGTGTTAATATAAAAAAGTATATTGGTAAGTAAATCAATTGATATATAGTTAAATCAATTGTATACAATAAAATTCAACCATCACTAGTGTTCTAAAAGATGAAAACAAATACTGACAATTAAAACTGGACAGTAAATCTGAAGTTGGCAATTGTCTAAAGTGCAGGTGACGGGGGTGGAGGGGCAGCGGGAGAGTAAGTCTGTTTCTCAACTCTAAACACTCAGGTTCACTATCTTACAGAGTTTGCTCTGGGAGGCTAAAATCCAGTCAAGATTAGAATCTGGACTGTTGGCCTCTGTACATTTATAAACTCAAATCAAAACCAGTGATCACGCACCCCACCTCTGAGCAGTGGGAGGCCCCGTGTGCTGGAATGCAGCAGGGTTTATATTCCCTCAGTGCAGTTCATCTGGGATGGTGTAATAAAGCAGGGTTTATAGAGCTTTGGTCTTCTCTCTTGGCATTGTCAGTCCACAGGTATTTAATATAGCCAGGCAAGGTTTATGTGTCTTTCTCTGACTTTCAGCACCATCAATCTCTGAAACCTAGTTACTGCTAGGTTTATTCAGCTACTTGCCTATATGTAAGGCTCCAAAGTAAAAGTAAAACACTTCTCAATTAAAAGGGGGCACCACTCTAGAAGCCCCCCATTATAGTTCTGTCAAGCAAATTTTCAATAAGCATGTGCAATGTAACTCCCCATCCCACCACAGCCCCATCTTCATTCCACAACGGCATCTTTTTAGATCTCTTAAATAGATTTAACAGTTCTGAAAATTTCTGATGGCTAGGCTGGGAAGCCAGAAGTCTTCCAGAACTATGCAGTGGACACAGGGCAAGTAGTTTCTCACAGTTTCACAAGAACAGGTCCATCTTGGTCAAAGAAAGAAAGAGGAGCCGGGCGGTGGTGGCGCACGCCTTTAATCCCAGCACTCGGGAGGCAGAGGCAGGCGGATCTCTGTGAGTTCGAGGCCAGCCTGGTCTACAAGAGCTAGTTCCAGGACAGGCTCCAAAGCCGCAGAGAAATCCTGTCTCAAAAAAACAAAAACAAAAACAAAAAAAAAAAAAGAAAAAGAAAAAAAGAAAGAGGCTAGGGAGGTATCTGCAGTAACGAAAGGAATGTTTTCCCCCACCTTCTGTTGCCTTCATCTAGGACAGAACAAATGACTTCAGGCAGATCCTCCACTCCAATCATCCTAAACCTAACAGCTGCTTGTTTGCCAGGCCTAGTGGTAAAGGCCTGTAATCCTGGCCAGGGCTGGATAACTTACTCAAACCCAATCATAGAATAAAGTAGAATAAAATAAGGTCTGGGGATAGAGCTCAGTTGGCAGAGTGCTTGCCTAAGTTTTAGCTGGCTCTAGGTTCATCCCATCAGTAGTGCTGCAGAAACAGCTCCCCCATTTTCACTGCCTGCACCCTAGTTCCTCGTATGTACGATCTGTCATCACAGGGAGGCTTCTGGTATCATCAGTATCATCTATCCTTCCCAGTGTTCACTAGCTCCCAAGCTCCAACAAAAGAAGGAAAGTCTGTCAGCTAGGTATGCAAGTTCAGGGTAAGGTGTCTCAGTGCTGCCAATCCTACCCAAGCCCAAATCTGATCCTTGGTGGATTTACACAAGGTTTTGTACATGTTTCCTTTACTAAAATGTCAGAATTGAGGGCAGGCCTATTGAATAAATACTGGTCACATAAACAATATACAAAAGAATAAATAAATAGGAACACAACAAACGCTAATGCATAGAGATGGGCAAGTAACTAGTTTTGTTAGCCCACACACATTTTCTGAGTGCACGAGCCGGTGAGTGATGAGAAGGTAGGTCAGAAACCTCAGAAACTGCACTGACTGGAGCATCCACCCTTAGCCCAATCTTTACACATTACCCTCACTTTCAGGTAGAGTGTCTACAAGGGTTAGCTGCCTACACTTGAGGGAAAAGTGTAAAAACTTTAAACCCAAACAGCATCAAAGCAGCCTGCAGCATGGCTGGAGGCCAGTGTGGAAACCAGTCCTGGGTAACACAGAACCCTGATACACCCTGATTTCATTGGTGATTTCAGACCTCCCAATTCCTTACTGTTATTTAAATTAGGGATTTTATTTCTGCGAGTGTTTCCGCCTGTAGGTATGTAAGTGTGGCGCCTGCAGAAGACAGAAGAGGGAGTCAGATTTCCTGGAGCTGGTGCTCTAGTTGTGAGCTGCCATGTGGATGCTGGGAACTGAACCCAGATGCAGTGGAAAAGCCATCTCTTCGCCTCTTACTGTTGCCCCAACCCAAGTGAAAGAACGACCTGGATATGCTAAAGACTTAGAATCTTAAAGTCTCAAATATTTGAGGGCGAAGAGTTTCAAAGGAAAAATAAGCAGAGTTTCTTAAGTCTCTCAGTGGTCAATTTTCCTTGAACTTAACCAATCCTTTTTTAACAACTCCCTTTCCACTCAATCATTCCTCCCCTTTTGACCTAATCCAAGTATACAGAGTTGCGGGAAACCACTGTAAAAGTCGAAGTAATTCAAAAGACATCATCTTCTACATGGGAGGGGAGAAAGTTTGCCTTCTTGCCAGTCCCATATAGGAGATATACGAATGCATGACACAGCCGCTCCCTAAAAGAGGGCTGTGTCCTATAAATCAGATCCTAAGCACCAGCCCATTTTTGTACACAGGGAAATTGCTACGGGTCAGGGGCTGCACCAGAGCAAGTGTCCTCCTGTTCACTTGTCATCAGGAGAGTTAACATTTCTGATTAATTCACACAGCCCTTATTTTATTCGCCATTTCTTTATCCTCACTTTCTTGATCTGTTGCAGGGTGAAGATTTTTACTCAACCTTCTACTGTAATCACCACCCGCACACTGCACCCCCTAAACCTAGTGAAATTGTTTAGCGATGCCAACCGCGCTTTTAATTTGCAAGACATCAGACACAGAGGTAATTTATACCAACATCTGTTCATTTTTGACTTCTGAAACAAACTCGCACATGCTGTTACAAAATCCCATTAGGAGTAAAGAGACAGCCTTCTGCTACTGTTTCATATTCCTTACACACACACACACACACACACACACACACGCACACAGGTACAAACAAATGCATACATGCATGCACGCATGGACGCATGCACACTTTCTTCTAGGAGGATTACACATGTAAATATATTTTGCTAATGTATTCTCACCAAAGGATTTCAACTCTCTTGGGAGTCTTCAGAGCTGCTGCTTACTGGCAGGGGAAAGGAAGCTATCATCTCCTGCCTAGCTCCACTCCTCCCCTCCTTCTTCCCAGTAGTTATAATTTTTTTTTCCTGGATAAATGGCCAAGGTAAGATTGTATGTCCTTGAGCTTGGCACTTCTAGTTCCTCCACGTTTTCTTGGTTCTTCCCAGCGCCTACATTGTGTGATAACAGGAAGCAGCGGCAGGGCTGGAAGGTGCATAGTCATGAAGTGCCTACCGTGTGAGCTCCGGGACCTGGGTTCGGTCCCCAGAACCCACTTAAAAAAAGCTGGGTGTGGTAGTGCATGCTTGTTAGCCCAGTGCAAGGGGTGGGGTCAGGTGGAGCTCTGGGGCTTGCTAGTCAACTAGTAGCCTTATCTGAAAAGTTCCAGGGTAGTGAGACTGTCTCAGGAAATAAGGGAGACAGCGCCTGAGAAAGAACACCTGAGGCCTCCCTCTAGCTTCCACATGCACATGTGTATGCACCCTCACACATGTATCCTCAGCACACAAAAGAACAATCCTATGAGCTAGGGATGTAGCTCAATGGTAGACTGCTTGCCTAGCAGGTTTGATACCTGGTACCACAAGTATATAAGGAAAAGGGGAGAAGGAGAGGAGAAAAGGCCTAGGAAAAAAGAAGTAGCCAGACAGAGTTTTATCTAGTTGTGAAATTTGCATTTTTGCTTTCGGGTCTATTGTCTAGAACTACCAGCTTGAAAGGGAAGGCAATATTACTACCTCTCTAATAACTATGCAAGAGGGGCCCATTGGTCATTAGCCACCGGAATATGTGATGTGTTGATGAGAAGCATGACATCATGTCATATGATTTACAGGCCCTCCTAGACAGTGCACAGATCACAAACTGAGAAAAGCACAACAAGACTGTCACTGCAGGGTTAACATGTTAACTGTTAACATGTGGGGAGGAGGCCACTCGCACATGCAGAAAGCCAGCAACTGGCGGGACTACAACCGGCTCCCAGTTTATGCTGCTTCTATCCCCCCTTTGTAGTTTCTCTCAGGCTGTCGGGTTCACAGCAGCTGCAAAGACCTGGGGATACTTAAAGAGGGCACGGCTGAAGGGAGGACCTATCCTGCTTACTCTAAAAGAAGTGTAGGGTTGATAGCATCTCTTCCTTAGCTCCTTCATTTCCCCCATCTACCATTTAGCCTTGCCTCCAGTTCCCATTCCACAATGACTAGCCCCAAACTGCCTTCTCTGCAGTAAATTTTCTGGTGGCTGGGTGAAAAGATTCAGGAGTACAGATTGATTTCTTACAAGTGAGGGGATGAGGGATTACCAGAGGCCCCTGGTTAACGAGATTGGGTGCACAGTCTCTCGAGACCAGCCCTCTCTGCCAGAGCTTTGTACCTTTTGTCCATGACATACGGGTTTCATTACAGAAAGATTTTTCAGATTATAACTTTGAGGCAATTGCCTGCTAAAATTCTGTTTGACTTTTATGTAGGGAACAATGTAAAGATTAAGTAACTTTTTAATGAAATAGAAGAAACTCATAAAATGTTTGGGCTTCAATTTCAATCTTTGGGTGCTGCAATGTAATTAAAAACATTTGCAAGGTGGAGAAGAGTTATTCCCTACCTCTCTTGCTTTTCCCTCATCTAGAAGAGTAATGACCAGCAGCTCTCAGGAGCTTCTGCTATGAGCAGCCAAGAAAACAAAGGAGACAACACAACACCGTGACAGGGCGGGCAGGTCTCTTCTGTATTCAACAGATTTAGACTCGAAACTCAGTTCCTACCTTGAACCAGGACCCCTGTGGGCAAGTCCTAGTCTATCTCTTGGAGCTTCAGATTCCTCACCTGTGCAAGGTGGGATTAATACAAAGGTCACACAGGCATTCATAAGTGCTACCTCCTGCCATCGTATCTTTCTTACACCTCAGTCTTCAGCTGCACCATGGAAACACACTGTTCTACCACCTTCAAACTCACGTGACCCCTGTTCTCAGGAGGAACTTCTCTAGGTTTCTGGTTAGCCCTGGCAAGCACTGGTATTTTCTTAGATGTCCACAAACAAGGGATACCATGTCTGTACTAAGTAAACATACAGCATGATGACTAGCAAAAGGAAGCTTATTAATCATCTTTTAAAAATAAAACTTTCTTTTTTTAATTATTTAAATTAATTTTACTCATTTTATGTGTGAGTTTTGCTTGCATATTTTCTGTTCACCATGTGCGTGCTTGGTGTCCTCAGAGGTCAGAAGAGGGCATCAGATCCCCTGGAACTGGACTTATGGATGGTTATGGATCACTACGTGGGTGTAGTAACCAAAGCTTGCTCTGTAAGAGAAACAAGTTCTTTTAACTGCTGAACCATCTCCCCACCCCCATCTATTCTTCTTAGAAGCTCTTCAGCTGTGAAATAATCATGGATGACACAGACTCTAGAGGTCTGAACCGTGCTGGGAGAAGGCCTGTCAATCACAATGCTGATGACCTCCCATGGCCTTATGGATGACTTCAGTAATCCTGAAGAGAAGGTTCCAGTTATATTCCAGTGTCCACTTCACAACTCCCCCAAAGTCAAAGAAGGGTTAGAATATCAGGGTGTTGAGGCTCTTCCTTGAAAAACATTCTTAGCTGTCTGCTATACTTGATTCCGTCTCTTCTATCACAAGCAAACAGGACAGGAAAAGAAAAAACAAAACAAACAAAACAAACACAAAACCCAAATCCTACAGCCCATACTGGAATCACGTTGGGTGTTAGAGGCAGTTACCTTCTTTACCTACATGAAGATTTACTGAGAACAGAAAGGAACATATAAAAGCCTGACTAATTTAGTTTAACTTAATGTGCCAAAAGGCTGTTTATTTAATTAGCTTTGCAAAGATGTTTTATAGATATGGTTCGGCTTACTATTAATTATTGTTTTGACTCTGAAACCTTGAATGGTCTCTAACAGCTATGGCAGGAGAGAGACCCACTCGTTGGCCATCACTGTGTACTATGCAGAAAGCATGAAGGGCGTGGCTCATCAATAAAGTCAGTCACAGAGTGCCTACTATGTGCCACATGCTTTCTGAGAGAGACTGTTCTGGAAAGCCTGCTGCCTTAGAGGTGAAGCCAGGTGTTATCTGATATTTTGGTGCAGTAGGAGGACAGACAGATGCCAACATGGTTTATAACGCTGATTTCGGTTTTATGGGAATTGGAAAGCTCTCCTGCTGGAATGGTAGACAGCAGAGCAGTTCCTGCTTGCCAGCCTGAGACTGTTCAACGAAGCTCTAGGTCAGTGTCAGACTTCCTCTGGACAGAGAGGAACACCAAGTGATCAATAACCCAAGTTTAATTCAAGAAGTAATAGCAGAAAGGAAAGTTAAGACTTGATGAACAGGTAAACAAATCTGGACAGTTCCAATGGAAAACAATTTTAATAGTGTTTTATAAAAAGAAGGGAAAAAGAACAGAAATATCTAGCCAACAGATTTATATTCAGAATATAAAACATCAAGCAGGAACATAAAATATGAGAAGTGTCAGCCATAATGCTTGACGATTGAAGGCAGAAGCAGAAGAATCTTAATTGTCAGCCACTTGAAAAATGCTGTCTTCTGGTGAGAGGAAGCCTGTTTCTTCATCAACTCTGTCTGCACAGAAAGAACTCTTTTAAGAGCAAAACAAGACTAGATTTCAAATATGCAATCTTACCATCCTTCTCCCTACTGAAAAGTCCAAACAAAAAATCTTAAAAGATTTGTATTCCAGAAAGGAAACCTAACTACTACTTATGTATATGAGACTGGGTACATACAGCCCAGGCTGGCCTCAAATTTGTTCTGTAGCTGAGCAACTCCTGATCTTCTTGCTCTGCCTCCAGAGTGATGGGATTACAAATTCGAGCTATCAGGCCTGGCTGATGCAGTGCTGGGGGCTGAAGCCAGGGCTGAGAGTGTGATAAGCAAGCACTATACCAACTAAGCTAGATTCCCCAGCACCCCTTTTTTTCAGATGGGGTTCATGTAGGCCGAACTAGTTTCCAACTTTTCTGTGTTTCCAACAATGCCAAACTGCTGCTCGTCCTGTCTGCCTCTGCCTCCTGTGAGCTGGTAGAACTATAGGGGCACCACCAAACTCTACTTTGGTTCCTCTCCAGGGTAAAGGTCAACTGTGAGAAAAACAAGGAGATCAAAGCAATCAATCAATAGTCTGGGGGTTAAACTTTTATTAAATACTAATAAATCTGTGCAGAATACTCATGCTTCAGGGCTTTACATAGTAATACATCCTGGGGAAATGATGACCCAAGTCTTCACAATGTTAATATCCTTACTCATAAAGTGCAAACAGTATTAACCCATCGTCCAAGGTTAAGACAGCACAACTGGTCAAAGAGCCTTATCAGTAAACAAATCACTCTGCCCCCAAGTCAGAGTAACTTATTTATATGTTGTATACTACTCTCAGGGAAAACAGGCCAAGCTCACAGTACAGATCACTCCACTCAACTTGGATATTTGGACAACTTCCCTTCTTGGTCCATGCCACTTCTAAGTGCTGTTTAAGTCTGAAAAGAAAGGACTAGCCTTCTTGACCCCCAGGGCAGGGAAAGAGTTACATCTTCACACTGAGAAGCCAATAGAACCTCTCTTGATTATAATTTAGATAAGAACCACTAGATTGAATAATAATGTCTGAAACTCCCCTAGCTGTTTCACCTTGAGACGTCCATCACTGGGTTAAACATGATGCTAATTGCATTTGGATTGATTAATTTCTCTCACTCCTGTCTATTCGAATAACGCTTAACAAAATAATCATAGCACCCAGAGCCAAATCTTTTCCGTCAAAGGAATGAAGCCATCAGAACAGGCAGAGATGAAAGAAATGAAGATGACCCGTAATTACAGCTACGGTGATATCATTACCATATTATACAAAATGAGCATGGGGGGTGGAGGAAGGAGGGGCTGAGATTTATTTATTTATTTTGATGGAACCCTACAACCTAAGAATACAGATTTGATAATGAAAGCAAAGCACAGAAATATGTAACTTTAAAAAAATAAAAATCCTGCTCACAAAATTGCAAAATCCAGCAAACCCCAAGACCCAAGATATATCAAGTGTGTGGACTATGAGTGGGCGCCACCCACACCACTGCTGTGCTCTGCAGGAACATTGTGTGCATGGCCTGTAGAGATGTAAAACACCGCCTCCCTCACACCACAAGGGCTCCATAGCTCCTGGAGAACTCTTCTTTACACAGAAAACAGAATTTTATTTTAATGTTGTTAGACGCGCTCTTGTTTGTAAATTTATAGCCTGAGTTTTAACTGAAACTAGCTCTAGTTTAAGATGTCAAAGAAAACAGATGTCTATGATCTTACATATGGTTGCTGGACAATATTATGGAGTTTATTTAAAACACTAGCAGGGAAGAATATAATACTATTTTCCTATAAAAGCCTGATAGGAGCTTTTAACACTTATGACAGAAAACCTTTGACTGCACAAGATTTGAAACTTGGTTCAATCAGGGTTATGGGTTGGCCCACCCCAACATCTACTCCATCCGTGATCTGCTAGAACACGTGAAGGGACTGGCCCCGCAGACTCAAAGCTGCAGGATCTCCACAACAGAGGGCAACAGCAGGATGACCAAGAGGAGTCCCAGTGAGGACCCAGAATTGATAGTGTAGCAGAAACCAGAGACCTCAAACCAGACCAATGGCTCTGCAATGAACACTAACAAGTAAAGATATGTGGATAAAAGAATTTACTACATGACTCACTGTGTCACACCACAGCTTCCATGATGAGATTGATTTTTCATTTCTTTTTTTTCTCTTAAATTTTATTTTATTTTGGGGGGAGGTTGCAAGGGCAGAGCATGGATACAAAGGGACGTGGAAATGAATGGGATGGAGATGCATGATGTGAAAGACACAAAGAATAAATAAAAGAAAGTTAAAACAAACAAACAAACAAACAAACAAAGGGCTGGAGAGATGGCTCAGCAGTTGAGAGCACTGGATGCTCTTCCAGAGGTCCTGAGTTCAGTTCCCAGCAACCACATTACACCTTACAGTTGGTTGGCTCACAACTAACTGTAATGAGATCTGGTGCCCTCTTCTGGCCTGCAGGCATACATGCAGAACACAGAACATAATAAATAAACAGAATCTTAAAGAAAAAACAACCAAACAAACAAAAAACAAAGAAACAAAGCCTGGTTCTAAATCTAGAACTTACTAGATGGTGTTTACAGATAAGTCATGTAGCTTCTCTTTCATCTGTAAACTGCAGACAGACAGACACAGACACACACGTTCAGTAAGTACTGGTGCAAGAAAATAGATAAATAACAAAACACACACATTAAAGCAATGTTGTCTCCCTTAAGGCTAACTTTATTCTATCTACAGAGCGCTGTACAATATTTTGGCCACCCCATTTACTTAAACTAATTAAACAGACATCTGTAAAGTATCTTGCATATAGAATTAAAAAATATTTATGAAATAGGTAAATAGGCTACTTGGTATGTAATTTTTAAAAAGATAGTTGTGCTAGGGAATTTTAAAGGCAGGACTCCCAGTTAAAATATGAAAATGAATACTGAAATTGTCTTATTTAGCTTGGACAATAGGTATGTTTTTCTCTTTTCTTCTTTTTAAAGATTTTTAAAAAAATTATGTGTATGTGTGTTTTTCCTGCACGTATACATGTCCATCATGTATGTGAATGCCTGTGCCCTCAGAAGTTAGATGATGTTGGATCCCTTGGAACTGGGGTGACAGATGGTTAGGAACTAATCCCAGGTCCTCTGCAAGATCAGCAAGTGTTCTTCATTTCTGAGGCGCCTCTACAGACCTTCCTACTCTCCCATGAAAGTATTAAGAAACAAACTAAGCACATACAATTGAATTTATAATCATAACAACTTTGAAAATTAATAAAAAAATCAAAACAAATACTTCTGCCAGTTAATAGAGTAAAAAAAATGTTTTATTTTTTAACTCAAAAGGAAAAGGAAGCTACAAAAATTACTGTGGTTAGGAAATTATTTTTACTCTATTAATTCAACATTCTCTGGTCTCTTTCCTTCTTTACATTCCAGGCAATGTAATATAGTAAAAATGGTTTATTTCATCTAGCTTTGGAGTTAGATAGGTACAGATTTAAATTTATTATAGAAATAGGTTTCTTTTTGTTGTTGCTGTTTTGAGACAGGGTCTTACATTGTAGTCTAGAATGGCTTTGAACTCAGTACAATAATCCTGTTGTAGCCTCTTGTTCTCAAAACTTAAAGGCTACAAGCAGCCAGCTATGGTGGCTTACAGCAGCAATTCTAGCTTTCAACAGGTTGAAGGTGTGAAAATCATGAGTTCAAGACTTAGCTACATAGTGAGTTCCAGGCCAGTTTGGGCTATGTAAAACTCTGTCCCCCCAAAAAAAGAAACAACAACAAAAAACAAATGAGCTGGGCAGTGATGGTGCACGCCTTTAATCCCAGCACTCAGGAGGCAGAGGCAGGTGGATCTTCATGAGTTCAAGGCCAGCCTGGTCTACAAAGCTAGTTCCAGGACAGCCAGAGCTGTTACACAGAGAAACCCTGTCTCAAAAAACCAAAAAACAAAACCAAACCACAAGCAAAAAAATTATATTCCTGAGCATCAGTTTTCTTGTCTGTAAACTGAAAATTATAGTTTTGTAAGATTAAACAAGAGATTTTTTAAAAGAAGGAAGCTGGATATATGGCAATCATCACAGTCCATGATTTCAATACTCAGGAGGTTAAAGCCAGAGACTGTCACGAGTTTGAGGCTAGTCTGGGATATATAGTGAGTACTAGGCTATCCAGGCATACAAGGCCAGATCCTGTCTCAAAAAAGCAAAAAGAAGGAAAAGAAAAAAAAAAAGAAAGAAAACTGTTTGGCAAGTCAGTAAATGGTAGGCAGCAATAATCATTTTCATCCCCTATGTCTTAGCCCAAACGCCCTCAATCAGAATGGCTTCCTTGCCTATAAAGCAAGATCCTTTCAATTCACTTACACTTCAACCTGCTTACTTCTTTCACAGTGCTTACAAAATATGACATTAATTTATCTTTCTTGTTCATGAAGTTCTGCAGAACCTCTTGCAGCAACTAATACAATACCAGATAGGCATGGTGTCACACACCTTTAATCAAAGTACTCAGAGACAAAGGTAGAAGGATCTCTGTGGGTTCAAGGCACCAGACTGTCTACATAGTTCTAGTACAGCCAGCCAGAGCTATACAGCAGACCCTATCTCAAAACAACAAAAACAAAACAAACAAAAGCGTATAATACCAGACATACAGTAGCTGACCAACATTTATTTACTTGTGAGGAAAGAATTCTACATCCTTTTCTATTATTAATTATTACTTCTATTATTAATTATTAACGTTTATGAGTGTTTTGACTGCATGAATGTCTGTGCACCACCTCGTGCCCACAGAGGTCAGAAGGGGGCATTGGATCGCCTGGCACTGAAGTTACAGACAGAGATGAGCTGCCAAGTGGGTGCTAGGAATTGAACTCTGGTCCTCTGGAAGAGTAGTAGCCATTGCTCCTAGTCTCTGAGCCATCTCTCTAATCCTTTTCAGCAGTTTTTGTTTTCTTCGAGACAGTCCCATATAGCTCAGAGGCCTTGAAGTTATGTAACTGAGGACTCCTGATTTTCCTGTTTCTACCTCTAAGTGCTGGAACTGTGGGGGTGTACTACCTGGCTTCTAGCTTGAATTTGTAATTAACCACTATGCATATAAAATTTGCACATGTAAAATTACTTACACATTTTGCGCTTGAGCCAGGAGTCTACTATAGAGTCTATTATGTCTATTTACTTCAGTAATTTCGATAATAATGAAGATAAGAAACAACCCAATCATCCATCAACAGGAAATGGACTGGCTGAATAAAACTACAACATACCATATTGTGGAACATACCGTTCAAGTGTACAATACAATGAGGAAAATACTCACTTACTCTTAGGGAGAGAACTCTAGAATGCACTGTTAAATAGTAACAGCAAGGTACAGCATAAATATGATATGTTACCTGCATGCATCACCACACCTGGCCTAGCTACCTTACAAGAAAATTTAGAAAGATGGTATTTAAATAAAATATATATTAATTATACTGTCAAAACAAAACATTACAAGGATAAAGTCTGGTATCAGTTTTGCTGATAAAGACAGCTAGCTACAAGGGGAAGAAATACAGAGGGAAAAGGTAGACAAAGAAACCTTACCTCAAATTCTTACTCTGTGATATGTAAATATTTACTATATTAAAAACAAAATCCATTAAATAGAAAAACAATTCTTTAAAATTTGAAATAAATGGAATACTAAATCTATAAAGTATGGCATAAATACACAATACAAGGTAAAATTTAAAAGGCCTACTAAAATTGTATGTACAGTCATACACATCCTAAGAGTGCAAGGTGGCTTAAACTGCATCCAGCAGTCTTTTCGTTATAAATAATTAGTGCTTTTGGAGCTACTTTTCACTGTAAGTGAAAGCAACTGATTATGTTAATTATTAGAAATCAAGACTTTCCCACAAAAGAGACAATTATAAAATAAGATGCACTAGGCAAGCCCCTTCAATTTGGACATGTCACTACTCAGAGGTTAAGAGAACTGGACCACCTGAGTTTGGCAGAAGGTGAGAAACAACTCCTGCAAGTGTCCTCTGAGCTCCACACACACGCCTCCCCCCAATGAACAAAAATGTAATAACAAATAAAAATACTGAATACAAATATCTATGGTGTTAAAAATAATTCATTGTTCATTTTGATTCATTATTCTGAAAACTGACAAAAAGATGAAAGAAAAAAACCTATTTTCTCTGCAGTCTTTTTGAACTGAATTTCCGAGAAGCACAATAAATGCTGATTTAGTAGGGTGAAAAGAAGAACAGTTCATTTTTGAAAAAAGTAAGGCTGTAAACACACAAACACATTAATCTTCATTCAAACTGGAACAAATACACAATACACATCATGTGCTTGAGAAAGGTGTGTGTGTACATGTGCGTGTGTGTAGTTTATAGGGAAGATTAAAATAGATCAGACTCATGTCAACAAAACATAATATTTAGATACTAATTCAAACAAAGCAATTGTAAAAAACAACAACGACAACACAATTTTGAGCTGAACCAGACATGAACTCAGAAGACATTGTTAAGGAGCTATGTTATTTTGTTCAATATGATAATTACATCATTTAAAATGTTCGAAATACATATGAAAGCATACTAGAGGAAATGGCATGATATCTAGGATTTGTTTTTAAAAGTGTCAGTGAACATACGCACAGCAAAAAGTGTGACATATGTGGGTGCAGATCTAACAACATCAGAAGGCTGGGCCATTAAGGGATGTGGGGATGAGTGTGGGGTTCATTATACCATTCACTTTAGTTAGTACATGCTTAAAAAGAAAACTTCACTCAACACTTATCACTGCATATCACAGTATACTTCAACCATACTATAATTCTAGAAGTTCATGATGAACACTCAGATGAGCAGACCAAGAAAAGAGATGGGGTAATTAATTCTGCAAAGAGCTTGGAAATGGCTAGACAGAAAAACTGTTAGAAAAGAGATACTTTTTCATGTCACGAATATTTATTTTCATCGTTAAAAATTTGGATGAGAAACAAATTAGATATGATCAATGGTCAAAAGCAGATTAATTATTTTTTTAAAATACGCACTGAACACAGGTTAGGTCTAGTAATAGAGAAATGCTACTTTCCAGCCCACCTCTCTCTTAATTACTTAAGAAATCACAAAGATAAAGAGCATAATATTTCATTCTGTCCATAACACGGCCATAAGAGAAGCTCACTGGGTCAATATGTCTCTACAAGACTCTTAGGAGGTGGAAAGAATGAGTCCTTGGCTGGTTATTTATTGACTCTCTCAGAAGAGGCTACAGCAGATAAGACTAACTTAGCAAGAGACGAAAGAAACTAGCTTAACTTAAGCTTCCACTAGCCAAATGCAGTTCAACAACTTCATCCTCACACTGTCGACATAAACGATGACCTCACTAATTCTACTTTATTTGATTATTCTTTTACTTCATAGACTTAACCAATTAAAAAAGATTTATTTATTTTACTTTACATGTTTAGGTGCATGCCATGAGTATATATGTATTTGTTTAAGGGTTTCTATTGCTGTGATAAAACACCATGATCAAAAGCAACTTGGGGAGGAAAGGGTTTATTTACTCCTGCTTACAGTTCCCCATCACTGAGGGGAGTCAGGGCAAGAACTCAAGCAGGGGAGGTACTTGGAGGCAGGAACTGAAGTAGAAACACGGAGGAGTAGTGCTTATTGGCTTGCCCTTCATACCTTACTCAGCCTGTTTTCTTTCTCTCTTTTTCTCCCCTTGCTTTTTTGAGATGGGGTTTCTCTGTGTAGCCCCAGCTGTTCTCAAACTAACAAGAAATCTGCCTGCCTCTACCTCCTGAGCGCTGGGATTAAAGGCATGTGCCGCCACCACCCAGGAGTGTCATTGCTCCCAGAAGGCTGGGCCCTTTCATATTAATCAAGAAAACGCACCCCAGGTTTGCCCACAAGTCCATCTAGTGTGGGGGTATTCTCAACTGAGGTTCCCTCTTCTTCAATGATTTTAGCTTGTGTCACGTTGACAAAAAACTAACCAGGACATATGTGTACTATACGGGTACAGGTGCCTATAGAGGCCAGAAGAGGTCATTAGATTCCCTGGAACTGGAGTTACAGTTAGCTGCTCCATGTGGGTGCTGGGAACAAACTCCAGGTCCCTTGCAAGAGCAACAAGAGCTCTTTAACTGCAGAGTCATCTCTCCAACTCCCTGATTTATTTAATTGAAAAGAGATTACTTGTTACTCACATACGTATGTTCCATGTGTCCAAACTGACTGGAAAATAAATTCATTGATGGAAGAGATTTTTTTTTAGTTAATTGAACTTGAAAAGATGCAAACTGTACAGTAGCTACCTACTAAGTTTTAATTTAAAAATTTTTATTCATAAAATTATGCATCATAGAAAAAATTATGTCACAGTATAACAGCATAACACTTTCATCTTCAGCATTTATGAATTTCACTTAAAGCTGGATTATAATCAGATAAGTTTATTTTCCCTGTGATTAGAAATATTAGAAATAAATAAGCTAGTTAAACTGTGTTTCCCCCAGAATATCTTGTTTTGATGTTTCTAAGTAATCTTATTTGTAATAATCATAAATTATAAGTTTGAAATATTAAGAACAGAAAAAAAACCTTAGCCAGAAAATAATCAAACCATGTAAACAGTCTGCATCACTTAGCTCCAGAGCTTAGTCTGCACCTTGCTAAATAGTGTAGTGAGAAAATACTCTCTTACGCTGTGTATGAGAAAATACTCTCTTACGATAGTACAGACAAGCAATTAGGCATTTTAGGCATTTTTAAAATAATTTAGGATCTTAAAAGTTGCTTGTGGGTAATCAATACGACAAACAGAATATAAGGGAAGTGTTGTTAATCAGATTTTATGCAGGCATATAACTTTTTCTTAAAATTTATTTTAACTTTATTTTATGTACATTGGCGTGAAAGTGTCAGATCCTGGGGAGCTGGAGTTACAGACAGTTGTGAGCCGCCATGTGGGTGCGGGATCCTCTGGAAGAGCATGCAATGCTCTTAACTACTGAGCCATCTCTCCAGTCCCAGCATTTATTACATAACTTTTCACTAATTTAAACTTCCATTAGATTTTCATTGATTTTTTTTCCCCCAGCCCTGGGGATAGAACCCAGAGTCTCATATATGCTTGGCAAGAGCTCTATTGCGGGGCTACATTTTCAGCTCAGGATAAGAATTTTTTTTAACCAAATTTAAGTTCTATCTCTATTGTCACCTATGTGTTAACAGTAAGCCTCTAATATAATTCTTAACCTTGAGAACTCTGGCAGAAGACAACCTGGGAACAAATAATTGTCGAACAATGGATAGAACACAATCTGAGGACAGAGATGGAGCGAGGTCGGCCAAAGAGATGGGCAGGAAAAGCTTTAGAAAGGGAATGCTGTTTGAAATGAACCTTTAGGAAGTGCAGGGAATACCCGGGCAAGCAAAAAGCAGCTCCTTTAAACACTTTCCACTAGACCACTGGTGTCAAATGTAAGTGAACATCATGAAATGGAGTCTCACATGAAGTCTAAGGCCCATGCCCAAGTCACACACTGCACAGGAGTCTGGATATCAAGCAAAACCAGAGGACTGGGGAGATAACAAGTTGGTACGGTGCTTGCTCACCCACACTAAGCACAAGAACTTGAGCTTGATCCCCAGCACCCATGTAAAGAGTGGGCATGCTAGGACCTTTAAATTTCAGCACTCGGGAAAACAGAGAAGGGTAGATCCCCAGCTGAATGGAGAGCTCTAAATTGAGTGAGAGACAAATGTTTAAGAACACCCCTTTGTTACTATGTTTTCTGAATGACAGTGTCTCTCTTTTCCCTTTACTGCTTTAGGGTAAGAGGTATATGCTTTTTATGGCAGCTAGGATGGTAGTTCAGTTGGTGTTTATCTTGGTATGAATGAAGCCCTGGGTCCCATCTCCAGCACCACATAAGCCAGGGTGATGCCAGTGATCCCAGAAGGGAGACGGAGAATACAAATGTCAGAAGTCATCCATGGCTACACAGCAAGTTTGAGGCCAGTCTGAGCTACAAGAGAGTCTGTCTCAAAAAGAAATGTGATTTATGACCATGACACTGATAGAGTAAAACCTTGCTTCTATAAGTAATGAATCTGAGCTACAGGGAACTGAAAATAAAATGAAAATCCTGGCTAACATGGTTCTTGAGCACTAACTTCCTTAGAATTACCTCTGGGGCTTATTAAAACATTGATTCCTGGGCTCAGTCTCGGTCTAATTTCTCATTTAGGATCTGAAGGAAGGCTTAAGAATTTATATGTCTTAACAAGTTTTCAGATAGTGTTGATGTTTTGGTCCAAGAACAACATTTTGAGAACCACTTACATAGCTTAAAATGCTAACTTACCTATACCTCGGTGCCTAGCTAGGTTTCTGTTGCTGTGACTAAGCACCATAACCAAAAGCAACTTGGGGAAGAAAGGGTTTATTTCATCTTCCGACTCTCAGGTCGCACTCCATTACTGAAGGAGTTCAGAGCAGGAGCTCCTGGAAGCTGGAGCTCAGAGGCCGTGGAGGAGCACAGCTTACAGGCTTGTTCCCCGTGGCCTGTTCTTACACAACCTACAACCACCAGCTCACAGTAAGCAAATGTGCCACAGGCTTGCCCACCAGTCAGCCTGGTGAGGGTATTTTCTCAAGTGACCTTCCTTCTTTCAAAATGACACTAGCTGGAATCAAGCACACACATTCTATTGAAATAAGATGGTTTCCTGATCTTCCCACCCAACCCTCCTCAAGGGCTTGGGGGAGAGGCTGTTCCATATTTGCTAAACTCTCCACAGGTATTGTGTTTGTGCAGAGCACCAGCTCCTGAGAAAATGTCAGTGCCCAAAGGAACAGGGAGCATTTTCTAAGAAACCATGTTAGGTTCTTCTAGTGTCTAACTGTCTGCAGTCACACACATGTAATGAACATGAAGTAAGAGCTTGTGAATTAGTCAATTAAAATGGTTTTGACCAGCCTACAGATCACAATCCCAGAGAACCTATATAACAATGAGGATCCTAATAGAGACAGACATGGATCTAATCTACATGGGAAGTAGAAAAAGACAAGATCTCCTGAGTAAATTGGGAGCATGGTTGAGCGCAATAAAAATCAACTATATATATGTAAAAAATGGTTTTTGATTTTGAGGTCAGTAGTCTAGCATGTGTAAGATTCTTCTTTTTACTCTCACTTGTAAATTACTTTGAATGTTAATAAAATGGACAAAAACAAGGTAGAGGGCTCCTGAGGAATTATACCTAAGGCTGACCTCTGACCTCCACATGCATGTCTTTTCATCATTTAAAATAAATAAATGAAGGCAGAGGCAGGCAGATCTCAGTGAGTTTGAGGCCAGCCTGGTCTACAAAGCGAGTTCCAGGACAGTCAGGACAACATATTACACAAAGAAACCCTGTCTTGAAAAACTACAATAAAACAGACATACAAATAAACAAATAAAATCCAGGCTAGAGATGCTATCCTAAAAGTTAAAATATTATTGTGTTTAACCAAATTCTGTGATACAGCCACACCTTTAAAAACCTTTTTATCAATTATCACTGTATGTTTGCACACAATTGGTGTGTAGGGACACATGCCATGACACACATGTGGAAGTCAGAGGACAACTTTGTTGAGTAGGTTTTCTACTTCCACTTTTCCAAGACACGGTTTCTCTGTGTAGCCCAGGCTGTCCTCAAACTCAGAGATCAGCCTGCCTCTGCTTCCAAAGTGCTGGGATTAAAGGTGTGTGTCACCATTGCTGCCGCCATCACCTCTTTCACTACCACCACTACACATATACACACTTGCAGGCAAAACACTCATATACACAATAAGTCTTTAAACTTTTTAAAAATTAGGGTGCTGTAACAGTATTGCCATATACTACAATAAAAAAATATATTTGAGGGTTGGAGAAATGTCTTAGTGGTTAAGAGTACTTGTTGCTTTTTCAAAGGACCCAGGTTTAGTTCCCAGGCCTCAACCGACTGTTCACAACCATTGGTGAGTGCAGTTCAAGGGAATTCAAGGCCCTCTTCTGACTTCTGCAGACACCAGGCACACATGTGGCACAGACATATACACAAGTAAAACATTCACATATAATATATATATATAAATAAATATTTAAAATTTTTAAAAAGAATATGTCTAATAAATTTATGATGCTGGAGAAATTATTTACCTGCTAAGTTAACAGTACTTGTTGCTATTTCAGTACCAAGGTTCAGTTTCCAGTACCCATATGGTGGCTGCCAATGGTCCGTAACTCTAGTTCCAAGGGAATCCAGTGCCTTCTTCTGACTTCCACAGGCACCAGGCATGCATGCGCATGTGCGCATGTGTGTGCACGCACAGCGGTATACTATTTGTGTTTTAATAAATAAAGCTTGCCTAAAGATCAGAGGGCAAAGCAGTCACACTAGTCAGCCATACAGACCAGGGAGAGGTAGCCACACCTTTAATCCCAGGACTTAAGAGACAGAGGCAGACGGATCTCTGTGAGTTCAAGACTACCCTGGACTACACAAGACCTATCCAGAAACAGATACAGGTGGTGATAGTTCACATCTTTAATACCAGTGTTTGGGAGTCACACTTTTAATCCCAGTATTAGGGAGGTGGAGAAAGAAGCAATATGGCTGGGCAGAGAGAGAACTATAAAGGAGAAGAGACAGGAACTCAGGACTGTTTGTGGAGACAGGATCTCGCCCCTTTGGTCTGAAGATTTGGTAGAGGTAAAAGGTCTCTCTAGTGGTTGGCTGCTTTCCTTTTCTGATCTTCAGGTTGAACCCCAATATCTGTCTCTGGGTTTTTATTGTTCGTGCTACATATTTACACACAGACAAAATACCCTTACACATTAAAAAAAAAAAAACTTGATTTAATTTTGCCTAAATTCAAGTAACATCAAATTCATACTTATGATGCATTATTTTAAAAGGACATTATGCCAAGTGGTGGTGGTGCATGCTTTTAATCCCAGCACTCAGGAGGCAGAGAAAGGTGGATCTTTCTGAGTTCGAGGCTAGCCTACAACCAGCTACAGAGTGGTTAAGAGCACTGGCTGCTCTTCTAAAAGACCTGGGTTTGATTCCTAGCAACAACATTGTGATTTGATTCCTAGCAACAACATTGTGACTCACAACTGTATATAACTCCAGTTCTTGAGTATCTTATACCCTCATCTGGCCTGAAGGTATTACGTTTGATCATGGTACACAGACACATGTACAAGCAAACTACTCATATACACAAAAAACCAAAACCAAACCACCACCACCACCACCAAAAGCCAATCAAAGCAACTTAAAAAAAACTTACAAAATCAGCAATTTCATAGTTCCATCCAACTCACAACAGCCCTTTGTATACAGAAAATTTTACTACTGTCTAAGTCATTCAGGTTTCAGACAAAATGTTTTCTTTTACTCTAAATAATGTTTTAAAACTCACTGATTTTTGGATCAGAAAACTGCTAATTCAAGCCAAGAATTAATAACATCGCTAGCCCCATTAACAGATTAGCAACTGTACTACAGAGGACTGGAAGATTAGAAATAAACAGAAACATTGCAGCCGGGTGTGGTGGTGCACGCCTTTAACCCCAGCACTCTGGAGGCAGAGGCAGGCGGACCTCTGTGAGTTCGAGACCAGCCTGGTTTATGAGAGCTAGTTCCAAGACAGGCTCCAAAGCTACAGAGAAACCCTGTCTTGGAAAACCAAAAGAAAAGAAAGAAACAAACAAACACAGAAACATTGTAAAATGGGGCAGTAGAATAGATACAGTTTACTGTGAAGATCTTTGAAAGCAAAGAGAATGGGGTTTTTTGGATTCTTTTAAATACAAAACTGTATTTGAGATCAGCCCATCCTTGCCAATCTAACCCTCCCAGCTGCTCACAGTGCTGCCTGAGCACTCTACTTAAGAGGTACTGAGCACCTTCCCAAGCCCAGTTAATTTTTGGACTTTTAAAATGGCTTGCTTACCTAGGTCTGTGTATCTACCTACTATTTATTGAGTTAATTTGTTTTTCTTTTTGAGACAGGTTTTGCTATGTAGCCCTAGCTGGTCTGTACTTGCTGCAGTCTAGGCTAGACTCACACTTGAAGTAACCCATTCGCCTCGGTTTCCCAAGTACTGAGAGTTAAGATATCCACCACTACTCCTGGCTTCAAAGTTCTTTAATGGTGCGGCAAATGCATAAGTAAACACCTTACTCTCTAACTTCTCATTGTACTTAATACTGTCCTCTGGGACAGAGCAAGGATCAAAGCTCAAGTAGTCAAGGGAGGAAAAAATGGGATATAAGGAGTCTAGTCAAAAGTAAAGGGAAGTAGGTGAAATCTTAGCAATAGCTAAGTCAATGGGCAAACCCTAAACACTTTAGAGCAATGAAAACAGTTCTTCACCATTCGAAGCGAGGATGCTGCTCAAGTCCAGAAAGGTTCTTAGAAATTGTACATGTCATTTACAATTAGAGACATTAAGTGCTTCTTTAGCTGAAACATACAATTAAGAGAAATGGGATGCAATGTTATATCCAAATATGGTTGATCCCTAGAAAGACAAGTGACAGCTCAACCCTCTCTCCAAGAACATTTGACACCTATGCTTTCATCCTTCAGGGATTTGAGTGAATGACATATGCTGTAGGTTGATAATTAGTTTTTCTTTCTTCCTTAAAAACGAAACAAAAAGCATAGGAGGACAATGTTGGTCTCTTCCCCAAGAGACTGAGTGGCTTGAGGAATACATGCCTTGATCAGACTTGTACTATGACTGCTGAATACACACGCCACCCCAACAACACCTGCTCTCCCAACCAGCCACCTGGGACTGAAGAAGGATCTATCAATTTCAGCTTCCCCAGAGAGATCACCCAGATGCCATAATTAATTCAATGTCATGCAAAAAAAAAAAAAACAAAAAAACCCCTACCCATCAACATCTATCAGCAACCAGCGGTCAATATTTAAAATAGTATATTAATTGGAATTATACAATTTTATTTTATTTTTCCAAATGAGTTACAACTCTACCAAACATGGGCACAGTATCACTTATACCAAGGCAGGAAAGACAGAAAGGAATTAAATTTCTTACCCAAATCTGTTCCTGACATCTTGCCAATGGCTTAAATTTTGAGTTTCATTTCTATATCACTGAATGGAAACAGTTGATTCTCATCCTGAAACTGTGAATTATTTATTTGGGATTATAGTAATAATTTGTTACAGAAACCAAAAATCCATAAACAACCACATTTTAATTCAAAGTAATTAATTAGCCTTCTTTTTAATAAACAAAGAGAGGTGGCATATTTCTATGCTCTTTGCTTATTTTGATTTCCATTTATTTTGCTATTAAATGTTACTTAGCCTACATATCTAAATGTTATTAATAGCTGGCCTCTGTTCTCCCTGTTACCTATTTCACCCATTTTTTGTTTAAGACAGTGTCTTACTGTATAGCTCTGGCTGGCCTGGAGCTTGCTATGTAGACCGGGCTGGCTTTCAAGTAACAGAGATCTGCCTGCCTCTGCCTCCTTGGTACCTGGACCACAACACCTGGCAATTTCACCTTTTGAACTCACTCTGTAGACCAGGCTAGCCTCAGACTCACAGAGATCCATCTGACTCTGCCTCCCGAGTGCTGGATTAATGGTGTGTGCCACCACCGCCTGGTTAATTTCACCTATTTTTAACCATAAAGTTATATATTTACATATTTCAAAAGTCAAATAATTCTAAATGATTTTTAAAAGAAAAAAAAAGAAAGAAACACAGCTCCCAGCGGCACCCGCTCTCACCCTGCTCAGTACTGTTTCTTTTTCTTGTTCCTTCCTTTCTTTGTTTTTGGTTTTTTTGAGACAGGGTTTCTCTGTAGTTTTGGAGCCAGTGCATTATTTTTCATAACCTCAATGCCTATTATTTACTGTTTTTTTCTTTCAATTGGACACCTTATCTATTGACTTGCCCCAATAAAGACAGTGATGATTTAGCTGTTTTCCACATATTCCCCCACTTTTAATTCCAATATTATATATGCAAGTACTCCATCTTCTCAGAGTTCTACAGCCTTGTGCCACTTAGTGGCAGTGACATATTCAAAGAAATGCTTCACTAGGGTGATTTTTGTTTTTGTGTAAAGAGTATAGTTATACAAACATAGCTGTTCCAGTCTACCATATACCAGGGTTAAATGGTACATTTATCGCTCTAGGGCCATGATGAATGAAATAATACAAATAAACCAAGCACAATATACCCAGAGACAAATTAAACACAAGATATATGAGGGTACCTCTGGCACACCATACAGGACTTTTTTATATATATATATACATACATATATACACACATATATATATATTCTTAAGCCATCAACAATTTAGTGTAGTAAATACATACATAGCACAATCATGTATTGTAGTTATCAAGCACTATGTTCCATACTTCATTATACCTGCTATATATATATTTAATATTAATCACTATTATCATTATTGTTCTGTGGGGGGGTGAATGTGTGCCATGGTGCGTGTAAGGAGGACAGAGAGAACAACTCTGGGAGTCAGTTCCCCCATCTTATCTGGGTCCTAGAGATTGAACTCAGGCAGTCAGACTTGCACAGCAGCTCTTTCGCTTGCAGAGCTGCTAAGCTGGCTGCTCACCTGGTATATTTTCACTATTGGCCATGCAATAGTGGCCATGCAGATTTGCTATGGCAGCATAAACACAAGCACAGGAACAACATTTATTATTATGGTGTTATGATAGCTATCGTGTAACTAGGGAATAGGAATTTTTCAGCTCCATTATATCAGTTGAATATATTCAATCAATATATTCATCAGTCAGTTGAATATATTGTCCATTGTTGACCTAAAGGATTGTTATATGGTAGAACATTATTATATAAATGCTACGATAGCCTTGCCACATAGTGAAAAAAGCTATAATTTCTTTTCTTTCCTGGCATATTTCTATGTTTCTCTGGGATTTTGCTTGTTTTTCTCTGTTGTGTTTCTATTTACTTTTAATTCAACCATGGAATCTATGTCTCTGTCTAACTCTTTAAAAAATATCAAGATGGTATCATAGAATTTAACTTTGCCTTCCTAAGAACATATTCTACTTTCTCCAAGTCGTTTTTCAGTTATTGTTGTTGCTTTTGTTCTTTAGTTTTCATAGTAAGAATTTTCTTGCCAGGTGGTGGTGGCACATGCCTGTAACCCAACATTCAGGAGGTAAAGGCAGGTGGATCTCTGAGTTCTAGGTCAGCCTGGTCTACAGAGCAAGTTCCAGGACAGCCAGGGCTACACAAAGAAACCCTGTCTCAAAAAAAACCGAAAAAGAAAAAAAAAAAAAAACCCTCAAATACAGGTACTCTAAAACAAATCAAACAAAACAGCCAAGATATCGCCTTCAAACTCTAAGAATACAATTTGGGCTTGCTGACTGTGGCTACATTGTTGAATTGGAGAACTTCTAACACTACTGTCCTTGGGCTAGTCAGACTGTCTGGAGAAGTCTCTTCTACGCAGGTGAAAGCCTAGCCAGGGAAGGGAAGACTTACCATGCAGCATGCATAATTTACAACATTCCAATACACACCCCAATTTTTTTTTTTTTGAGACAGGGTTTCTCTGTGGCTTTGGAGCCTGTCCTGGAACTAGCTCTTGTAGACCAGGCTGGTCTTGAACTCACAGAGATCCACCTGCCTCTGCCTCCCGAGTGCTGGGATTAAAGGCGTGCGCCACCACTGCCCGGCTATACACCCCAATCTTTATGCATGCATGTCTGTGTATGGGCAGGCTAGAGGTTGATGTCAGGTTATCTTCCTCAGTTACTCCCCAACTTAAAAAAATTTAATTTCTTCATCATCATCATCACCTGGTATATGTGATATGTGTAGACACATGCATGTCAAGCCATGCCTGTAGAGGAGGTCAAAGGACAACTTTATGGGGCTACTTTTTTTTTTTTTTTTTGGTTTTTCGAGACAGGAGCCTGTCGTGGAGCTAGCTCTTGTAGACCAGGCTGGCCTTGAACTCGCAGAGATCTGCCTGCCTCTGCCTCCTGAGTGCTGGGATCAAAGGCGTGCGCCACCACCGCCCGGAGATGGGGCTAATTCTCTTATCTCTTCCCACCTTCATGAGGGTTCTAAAGATCAAACTTGGGTAATCAGGTTCCCATAGAAGTGTGTTTTTTAAAATTAATTAACTAAATAATTAATTTTACGTGTGAATGTCTTGCCTGCATGTATGTAATTGCACAACTTGCATGAACTGACCCATCACATTGACTCAACCACTTTAAATTTTGAGGCAGGGGTGCTTATTGAACCTGAAGCTGACTAATTCGGCTGGAGTGATTGGCCAGTAAATTCTATTCATGGCATGCATCCTCCTTTTCCTCAGGGCTGGATTACAGGGGTACACAACCACACTTTTTTTGTGTGTGGGTTCTGGGGCTTGAACTCAGCTCCTTGTACTTGTAAGACAAGTACCTGACCAAAAGAACTACCTCCCAAACTTCAAGAATAGGTTTTAACAAATTTCAAAATAAAAATATAATCCAGTAGTAACTGGAGGACATCAACACATAATGTTATGAAAAGATGACTCTCCTAATCCCTTAGTAATGTTAAATTCTCTTAACTTTTTTTGTGAACAGTTTTCTATTCTGCTTCATTTTTCTTGAAGTGCTGTTCTCTTCCCTTTCTTTCCCCCACCATAGTGGACTCTCCTGCTCCTATCTTCTTCTAGTTTATAACCATATAAGTGTTCTTCTTATCTTACCAATTCCTCTGTGGGCTGGGCAGTGGTGGTGCTTGCCTTTAATTCCAGCACTCCGGGAGGCAGAGACAGGCAGATCTCTGTGAGTTCAAGGCCAGCCTAGTCTACTGAGCAAGTTCTAGGACGAGCCCCAAAGCTACAGAGAAACCCTGTCTTGAAAAACAAAAACAAACAAACAAAAAATTTCACTGTGGAACACTTGATGCCAATTAAAGCCCATCCCCAAATCCTAGTTAAAAAAACCAAACAACTACCAAAACCCAAGTGCAAAGAATCAATCAAACAAACAAAATTAGCAATTATTAAAAGAAATTCCCTAATATGCATTCTGAGTAAGACAATTCTAAGTATAAGGTTACTTAAATCATGCATGTAAGCTGAAGAACAAGACTACAAACTACATCAGAACCCCCTTTATATTTTGTTATGATAAAGTTATAAGATTAGTGGCTGACAAGAACCCAATAGATGAAATAACCCGATTATATGAAAGCACTTAATACTGCTTCTCCTGGCATCTTCCTTGCAAAATTAATTAAAACTAGACAGGATATATGAGTCTTATGAATTGAAAACTGGCCTTAAGACTGCAAGGAGTGATTATACACTGCCTTAAATCACATTAAGCAAAGTGTCTGGTAGAATGTCCACAGAGTATTAGATTGGTTATAATCTAGTATTTCCGTTAGTGCTTGGGAAAGTAAAGAGTAAGTTAATTAATGTTGAGTACACATTAACTAGAAGATATCTGTGAAAATGAGCATTACCTACAGTAATAGAGAATTTTTAAAAGCAGGAAAGATATGGAAAAACCTTTAAAAAGCTAAATTGTTTCCTTTCATTATAAATAATATAAAATGAATTTTCACCAAGTCCTATAGATATAGGATTATGTAAAGCAGATGGAGAAGAACAGCAGCCACCCTAGGAGACCTAACGCCTCTTAATCAATAATTATAAATTACAGAAATTTAAAAACTCACAGAAAGATGTGAGACCAAGTTTTGCTATGTAGCCTAAGTTGGTCTGTAATTCATGCTCTTCTTATTTCTGTCTCCTGATGGGATTTCAGAACTTTGTCATCACATCTGGCTCAGCATTTTCTTCCTTCCTTCCTTCCTTCTTCTTCTTTTTTTTTTTTTTTTTTTTTTTTTTTGAGACAGGGTCTCATGTATCCCAGTCTGGCTTCAGTCCTGCTATATAGTGAAAGATGACTTTGAACTTCTGATCCATTTGCCTGGGAAACTGAACCCAGGCTTTTGTCTATGCTAGGCAAGCACTACACCATCTGAACTACATCCCTAGACAAAACTGTGGTCTTATTCAAATACAGAGTGTTTATGGGATGCTCAGGGGAGGCTGGGGTCCTTCCAATCTCAAAGGATAAACTCTTTCACTGATCTGTCTAAGTCAATAATGGCCATCTCATTTCCTTGAAAGGGAAAGATTTGGGTACAGAAATGTGACCAACATTCAATGGCACATGAGAGGAATCCACTTTAAAGCTTCTGATATTTTCTCACTTATAAAAGAATTCGGAGGCTATATTTCTTCTTAGAGACTACTGTCAGCATATGATATAGAACCTGCATTGGCCATCTTGAAAATATGAGAGGCCAATCTAAGAAGGAACTGAACATACTGAAGGGGAACTAATACAGGTCTCCAATGTTGAGTTGCTGAAAACCAGTCTTGAAAAAAATGAAGCTTCTCTGGACCACTTGTTAGGGGGAGCATCTCAGCCTCCAGTCCACAGCAGCTGGGGTTCTCTAATTTGCAGATATAAGCAAAGAGACTCTATTAGTTAGCTATGGCTACCAAAACAAACAACTAAGTAAGTGGATTAAATATGAGACTTCTATTTTTTCATAGTTTTAGGCATTAGACATCCAAGATCAAGAGCCATGATCAAGGGACTGGCAGGATTGGTTTCTTCTGAGGGATGTGAAGGAAGCATCTGTTCTATGTCTCTCCTTGGCTTGTAGATTCCTTACAGTGCCTCTGCTCTGTGGTCACTTCCCTTTTGTAAACCTTATGTTGGATTAAGGGCTCACAAAAAAAAAAACAAAAAAAACCTTGCTTTAATTTGATTACCTCTGTATTTCCGAATAAGGTCACAATCTGAGGCACCAGGTTGTGGTGGGGAACACAATTCTTTTCAAGAATCTGATGACAGCTATGAATACCCTACAAACACAAATGTGTAATTTAGGAAGTTCATGAACTCTAGATTAAACCGTTCTTGAAACAACTTAATCAAGACTCTCTTGAGCACCACCCACTCAGCCCCACTTAAATCAGTAACTTTAAGAAGCTATGCTATAAGCCTTCGATCTACAATGCTGTCCTGCCTGCAATATATGCTAGTGCAATGGTGGAAGTCTGGAGTAACCAACACAACCATAGCCAACACTGCTGGGCTGACCACGAACCCCAGACTACATAGTCCAGGGACCTAGGATAAAACCAAATACAACTGTTATAAAACAAATTAACAAACAAAAAATATAGCAATAAAATGATTCCTAATGACATTCTGCTATAAGCTTCCTGCAGCAGCAGCTGGGAACAAATACACAGAGACCCACAGCCAGACACTAGGCAGAGAATGAGAGACCTTGGCACACTCAGTCCTAAACAGACTGTCTCTACCAAATCCCTCCCCTCAGGGCTCAGGGAACTCTGCATAAGAAGTGGTGGAAAGTGTGTCCTTTTCCTATATCTTATAGTTTCCAGTGTAGTGCTTTATGGGATTCCAGACTGTGCAAAAGAATACTTACCTGTTTCATGTATCTTTTCTATCTGTTTCATGTGTCTCTGCTTCTATATCTGTTTCATGTATCTTTCCTTGGGCTCTTTTCCTTCTGTTTGCTTGTTTTGTCCTATTCTGATGTATTAATTTTGTTTTATCTTATATTTTATTATTATCCCTTAGAAGCCTGTTTGTTTTCTAATGAGACAGAAAGGGGGTGGATCTGGGAGGAGTGGGAAGGGGATTGCAATCAGGATAAATTATGTGGGGGAAAAAACTTTTCAATAAAAGGGAAAAAAGAAGCAATGTTATACTGCAAATAATTTTTTGGTTATGACTACACGAAGCCAAGAAATACCTATTGAATGAGAGCCGTGTTAAAATCCCCAGAAAGCTTAAGACAAAGATAATTACAAAGTAAAGGAAGAGCATAGTGGTGCATCCCCTTAGTCCCAGCATTCTGGATATAGAGGCAAAGGCAGGAAGATCTCTGTGATTTGAGTCTAGTTTTCTCTACAAAGCAAGTTCCAGGCTAGCCAGGGCCACACAGGCTAGGCTCTCTCTTAAAAGCAAACACAAACAAAAAGTTCCACAAAACAACAAAAACACATTCTGGCAAGTGATGTCCTTCCTTGATTACTAGAACTAAGGAGTTAGTATTTTTTTCTTTCATGGCAAAGCCTCAAATGTAGAAGCTACAGTGAATTTATTTGAAGTAGAAGCTTCTTGCCTTTCCTGATGCCTAAGGAATTTAAATATTATCTTGTAGAAGGAATCCAAAGGGAAAAAGGAATTTTATGAAAAACAGTATGAAACACCTGGGACTGAAGTTAGATGTTTTCACCACTGCCCATGCCACTTAATCAATTAATATCTGCTAATAATGATGGTCAACTTAGCCCAAAATGCCAGTATTGAATATTCACATAAAGAAAAGTATTTAGGGCTGGAAACATGGCCTGGTGGGAAAAGGTGCTTGCCACCAAGCCTTACAATCTGAGTTCAATCCCTGGGACCCACAAGGTGGAAGAAGAGCTATTACTCCCAAAAGTTTTTTCTGACTTCTAACCACACCCAATCCCACAAAATAAACAAACAAATAATATATATATTCTTGGGTTGGAGAGATGGTGCTGGTATAAGAGCGGTAGGTACTGCTTTTGCAGTAGACCCAAGGTTCAGTTCCCAGCATCCACATGGTGGCTTACAGCTAGCTGTCTGTATATGAAGCTCCAAGGATCTGGCATCACAGGCTTCTGCACCCACAGGGCGCATAGACATACACTCAGGCACACACACAGCCATGTTAAATAAATAGATAAATCTAAAACCCAATCACACGAAAAAGAAAAGCACTTATGGCTTGGTTTTTATCATTGTTAACAAAGGAGTAAGTATGATTTGTAACCAAATGATGCCAATTCTTTCTCTATGTTAATATGACTTTATCTGGCTTAAACTAGCAGGACAAAACAAATCAATAACCTTATCTAGAGGAAATAAAGCCAAGTAAAATTGCACCCAAAACATCAATGTTTATGTCAGTCTTCAGCTCTTTCTTGCTCAGCTGTACAGTCTCCAATCATCCCTGAAATACAAGTGATTGGGCTCTTCCGGGCCCACCAGTTAAGGGGAGGGGACATTTATCTACCGTCAATTCATGGGACAGTAATCTCCTTCCCACTGCTCTGATTACGAACAAGCAGGATGCTAGAGAAAGGCCTCACCAGAAGCTTTAAAAATAAATAAATAAACCCAGCCCCTTCTGCTGCCAGAATACAGAAAAGATTGGCACTAATACAAGAGAAAGTGATGTGTCCAAACAAAAGCCAATCCAAAGGAAGAGCACAAGCTAGCCTGGCATTGTTGCTAGCTGGATAGCATACTTGTTAAAAATGTATATTTTAATTTTCTGTATTGCAAAAGGCCCCAATTTGCTGAGGGATCCAGCTAAGCTGCCATTTTCTACAACGACAGAGTCTAATCTTTATTTAATGGATTTAGCATCTATCTTTACTAGAGTGGTCTCTAAGGAAAAGGGGAGGGGAGAATGCAGGGGCAGAGAAGAGCCTATCTGGTCCCCCTCCTCCTTTCATCCATCCTGCACTCATGTTTGTGTTCAAAATTCAATTACCTCCTTATTGATACTTCACAGAGATATTTAAGCTGCAAACATGAAGCCCTGATTTCCCAAGGGGCCATGCCCCTCTCTATTTCACTGCTCTGCTTCCCCCAGGGTGAATTCCTGAGGCGTCCATATTAATAGGTAATCAGTCACAATTCATTTATTAAACAGCTAGCAAGGTTTATCAGCCTGCCCTGATTAGCCCGAAGAAACCGCTGAATTCCTAATTTATTTATGGAAATGTGAGTGTCTTTTTTAATTCCATTCAGGACTTGCGAGGTGTTTAGGTTTAGCATACAAACATCTAACAGGCAGCACAAGCAAGCAAGCAGGCTTTCCAGGAAAAAGAGACATTGCCTGACACTAGAAGGCAAAGAGCCAGTGACATACACTGTAGAGATTCTTCTGGTCCCCAGATTTGGGTCCCCATAATCCTTGGATTAGTGCTTATCTGATTGCTTTCTGTTTACATAAAAGAGTTAGAAATGCTGTCACTAGGCAGCTATAACTATTCAGTGCAACAAAAATCAATCTCTGGGATGCTGCTTTTTGATTGGCAGAAAAGTGGCCCTTAATGGAGTAGAATTGAGGACCTCAGTGATTTAAAAGACAATAATTCTTAGCAGAGTTTAAACCAGGCTGGAATACAAACCAAAACCACTAACATAATACTCTTGAAGTATTCATTTTAGAATAGTAACTAAACCAGATCCTGTTTTAATCTTATACCACCCTAGGCTACTACATTGACAAAATAGCTTTGCATATAATTTCCACAATTCTAATCAATTAACAATTCACCCAAATTTGCCCATTACGGATTAAAAGGCCAATACAGATTAAATAAAGCTCTTAGGAGTAACATTAAAATGCATCCAAAATGTCCCCCACTAGGTGAAATTAGAGAAGAAAATGTTTTAGGGAATGAGCCTAGCACCAAGACTCCTGCTTCCAGCAGAATTAGACCAACTTCTTATTAAATATGATAAAAATGTTTTTAAAAATGCAAGGATTATTGTCAATATTTCAATGACAACAAAGAACACAGTTGATGCTTATTTTAATTATCCACCATTAATATTTTCAAGTTCTCATCTGCCCTCCTCCATATACCCCAATGTGTACAGTGGAAGACAAACCATAACTCTGAGACATACATCAGCTGACTTCCAGCTGAGGGACATTCTACGGCATCCCTCACCAGCACCTCTAAAAAAATCAAGTCTTCAAACACAAGGAAAACATGAGAAACTGCCTTGGCTAAGAAGAGCCTAAGGAGACTTGACTGACTGCTAATAGGAAATTTGGTACCTTGGAATAGAAAAGTGACTTTAAGAATACACTAAGAAAACCTAAATTTATGGACATCATCATCATTATTATTGACAGGGTTTCTTCTCTGTGTAGCCCTGGCTGTCCTAGAACTTATTCTATAGACCAGGCTGGACTCAAATGCAGAGATCCACCTGTCTCTATCTCCGAGTGCTGGGATTTAAAGGTGTGTGCCACCACTGCCTGACTTAGTCATTAATTTTTTTAATTTTTATTAATTATGTGTATAATATTCCACCTGCATGAATGCCTGCATGCCAGAAGAGGGCACCAGATCTCATTACAGATGGCTGTGAGCCTCCATGTGGTTGCTGGGAATTGAACTCATGACCTCTGGACAAACAGCCAGAGCTCTTAACCTCTGAGCTATCTCTCCAGCCCTTAGTCATTAATTTTTAAATTCAGAATTGTTTATTTATTATTGTATGTGTAGACACATATGTGCCATAGAGGACTTCTTTTGGAGGTGGTTCTCACCTTCCATTTTTAAAAACTTTTTTTAAAAAAGTGTATTAGTGTTTTGCCTGCACGTATGAAGGTATTGTGTACTCTGGAACTGGAATTATAGTTATGAACTGCTATGTGGGTACTGGGAATTGAACCCGGGTCCTCTTAACCACTGCACCATCTCTCCCACCCCCTCAATTCCATTTTTTATATGAGTTTCAGGGATCGAACTCAGTCACCATGCTAACATACCAAGGCTTAACCCAATGAGCCATTTCATCAACAAACGTACCGCATTAATAATAACAGGGGAAAATGGATATAGGTGATATAAGAACTTATTTTTACATATAAAACTATAATAAAATCAAATGTTTATTTAAAAAATAGTGACAGTTTACAGACTAGCTCAGAGAATAGCCAAAACATGAAAAGTAATTTTATGTATTTACAGAACAAGGTATACTTTTGAAAAAAATCACTTTCCACTAAAGATTATCTTTGAAATATTAAAAGATAACACATAAATTAAAAATCATATAAACTTATTTTTGCCTAAAAAGAATAGCAAAAGTACATGAAGTTGCTAACATAATTAGTTATCAATTTTGAATATATTCTCCAAAAGATATTATTAACATATAAATTACAGTAAGCAAAGAACAGCAAATTAAAAAGGCATGTGCACATTATGTAGGAAGAAAGGAAAAGTTAAGTCAGTTCTAATATTAAAATATAATTAGAAGAGGTGTCTGTAAATAAAAAGATAGCACACATGGTTAACCTAGACGGTTTAACACTCTAGATTGTATATCCCTCTTTATTCCTCTCCTTAAGCTAAATCTTCTAGAAATTATTTGCCTATGTGCTAAAGGCAAAATACAGGCTTAAGTCAGAATCATAAACTTCCTATCCTCTCACATTAGTCATTGCAAGCATTAGGAGTCTGTTAATAATACCCAAGTGAAACATATTTTTCCTTTAAGGCCCAACGTCTTTATTTACAATTACTACATATGGTCTTGGCTTCTAAGTACTACATATGGGAAAGTCAAGACTCAAGTGTGCCATGGGGGACAGCAAGATAGGTCAGCAGGTAGTTACCTACCACCAAGCCTGACAACCTGCATTAGATCCTTCAAGTTGTCCTCTGATCTCATTCTCTTCACACACACACACACACACACACACACACACACACACACACACACACACACGCACACACGCACGGACATAATTTAAAAATCCCTAAAGTACATCATGGTAACCATGATGCTTTATATGCTAAAAGTAATGGCTGTGGAGTCAGATGGCTTACACTTGATTCACAGCTCTTGAACTTGTCTAGACCTTCATCCTCTGTAAAATGGGGTCAACAGTCTTTAGACAGAAAGCAGGTGAGTTCACTTTCTGCAATGACTATTGGTAAAGACTCAAATAATGAGGCTGTTAAAACCATGATACAAGTTTTCCACTATAGGAAAACTCCAGAAAACATCTGAATAGTATAAAAAAAAATTGTAGCATCCATCCACCTCGTCCTAAAGACAACTCATCCTTTTGGTGCACATAAGGAATGCTGAGAAGTTATTATTTACCATCTGTATTGCACAGACAAGAAAAGGGAAATTGAAGCTATCAGTCACTAGCTGGTAGTGCAAAGTCAAGATGAATATAATTCTTCTGGCTCCAAGTTTTTAGTTTTTAGGCATGTTTGTCTTTTGACTGATAATTATTTTAAAAATTTTTTTCTTTTGAGGGCCTTAGTGGCTAAAAGCACTTTCTGCTCTTGTTGAGGTTCCCACTGTCCACATGGCAGTTCACAACAATCTGTAAGTACAGTTCCAGGGGTTCAAAAGCCTTCTGGGCTTTGTGGGTACCAGGCACATGTGTGGTACACATACACACGTGCAGGCAAAACATGCATACCCCTAAAAATAAATAGAAATATATTTAAAACAATTACTTGTTTTGTGTATAAGGGTTTGCCTGCATGTATGTATGTGCACCACATGTGTGCCTGGTGGCCATGGAGGTCAGAAGAGGATGTCAGAACCTCTGAACTGTAGCTATGGCTGGTTGTGAGCCACCATGTGGTGCTGGGAATTGACCCAAGTTGTTCTTCCTATGCAAGAATAGTAAGAACACTTAACCACTGAGCCATTTTTCTAACTCTCTAGCTGATAATTTTTGACATCTATCTCATCTCACTTTAATCTAAGGCAAATTCCTTACAATGAAAGCTCCTAAATATCAGAGTTCTTAAATCTAATGCTTTTCTCCAGAACCATCATTTAAGGAAAATTTAACATAAAAAGAGAAACTATTCGAGTAACATTAAATTTGTATTAAAATATATAGCAAGGGTTAGAGAGATGCCTCCAGAGGACCCGGGTTTGATTCTTGGCACCCACAAGAAGGCTCATAATCATTTGCTATGCCAGTTTCAAGAGATCTGATCCCTCTTCTAGTCTTTGTGGGAACCAGGAATGCAAGTGACACACCTATGTACATGCATGCAGAATATAGTGACACACCTATGTACATGCATGCAATAGCCATATAGAGAAAATAAAACATTTGAAAACAGGACAGCAAAACAGATCAATTTTTAATTTCTGTGGAACTGCACTCCTTGTCAGAAAATGTCACCAACATCTTTGCCCAAAGCAGTCAGTAATAATCTCAATCTTGGAATATAAATAGATATTCCTAACTATTAATGCTCCCTGAAAGAATTACAAGAGCAAACAAACTTCTTAAGGCTAATCTAGATTTTATGTAGAAAACTGTATCATCTAGTTGTTTTTGGACTTTAAATCTTGTTGGTAATATAGCAAATGAAAAACATTCTTGTCTACTTGTCCCACTTATGGGATCCTTTTAATTCCTAATGAAAAAGTTGGTAAGATTCACCTCCAAGTGCCTGCCTACCTTTTGACTAAAAACTTTAAAGGAAATGCTGCCATCTACTGAATCATATTCATTATCATCCTTTCTTAAGTCAGCGACATCTCATTTATCAATGCAATGTGAGCAAAATTTTATTAGTAAGGATGTTTGTATTAAAAAAAAACAAGCAAACAAAAACAATGCCAGGCGGTGGTGGCGCACACCTTTAGTCTCAGAACTTGGCAGGCAGAGGCAGGCAGATCTCTGTGAGTTCGAGGCCAGCCTGGTCTACAAGAGCTAGTTCCAGGACAGGCTCCAAAGCTACAGAAAAACCCTGTCTCAAAAAACAAAAAACCAAAATGAAAACAAAAACATTAAAAAAAAAAAAAACAAGAAAAAAAACCAGCCACTAGTCAGGCAGGTTGACACACACCTTTAATCCCTGCACTTGGGAGGCAGGGACAGGCTCTCAATGAGTTCAAGGCCAACCTAGTCTACACAGTGAGATCCAGGCCAGTCAAGGCCATAAAGTGAGACTCTATCTCAAAAGGCAAAACAAAGAAACAAAAACCAAACCGAAACTTTGAGGGACATTGTGTACATTGATAGCTGCCAGTGACAAACACACCGGTGGATGAGTCTGGAGGGTGGTTTCCTTCATCTTCAAGCTCTCTTCCTATCTGGCTAGAAAACCACTGCTGTTCAATGCCCTTCTTTCATGAGCTTCAAAAACCAAACCCAGCTATAAGAGTTACATTTCAACTTGAGGAAAAACTGGTTATTGGGCTCCTGTCAATTTATTTCAATTTTTACTTCTTGTCTTTACAAACTTTTTAATTTTAGAAGTATAACACATAAACAGGAAACTATAAGTATAAGAGACTTTACAAAATTACATATTCATGAAACAAAGAAATATAAAATGACTACAGTTGCCCAGAAGCCTCCCTGCTTGGGGGTCCTCCCAGCCATCACAATCCCAAGGCAACCCTTATTTTGACTTAACTGGGTAATTTAGGAACATTATAAAAATGAAACTATAACTTACGCTCTTTTGTATTTGTGTATCACTCAATGTTCCTATAATGACTTGTCAACAGTTCTGTAACAGTAACCAAGCCTTACTAATTCAGGAACAGAATTTCAAACTGTAAATTGTTTGAAGTTAAAAGCATCTGAAGCAGTATGAAGCAGGCAGGAAGTGCTTAGGGAAAGAGAGCAGGAAGCTTCTGAGATGACTACACCTTCCCAGACTCAGAGGCCCCCACCTAGATCTGGAGCCCAGGGATTACTAGAAGCCCAGTTTGAGGACGGAAAAGTCTGTGTCAATACCTGAAGCTCTCCATTCCAGCTCTCTCCAGCACTCTCTTAACCCTAACCAGAACTAAAGATTGTGCTTTTTGTTTGTTTTATTTGTGCTTCTGGGGATGGAATTCAGGACTCTGCACATGCTAGACCAACTAAGATACATTCCTGCCCTTGACTTTCTTTTTGTGTTTTTCAGACAGTGCCTTTCACCTTGTAGCCCAGACTGGCCTGAAACTCCTGGCACTAGTCTCCTACCATAGAATATCGCTTGCTGGAATTACAGGTGACAGTCACCATACCACCTTAGCCTTTGGCTTTTTGAGATAGAGTCACATTATACAGTTTAGGCTGGCTACAAATGCGTTATATAGCCCAGGCTGGCCTCAAACTAACAATCTTCCTGTTTCTACCTCCCTGGAGCTGTTTATGTGTGTGTAAAATATCACATCTAGTGTAGATGACATGTTTTTCAATATCAAGTAAGTTATTTTAGTTAGAATTCAAAGACATTTTTATACCCTTCCTTCTTAAATGATTATATGGAATGGGTTTGAAGTACTTTCTTAAAATCAGGAATATTACTAGAATCGAATGGAATTACTATAATTGGAACCTCTCCCCCAAGACTTCTCCTATTTGTAGTGACAAAGACCCTTGTCAATAACGTGAGAATACTGTGCCTAACCTCATTCACGTACCGATCAGGCCTGGTGCAATCTTATCTCATCATGATGTCTCAACTTAAGGGCAAAAAGGAGACAGCTGCCAGAATATTTTAATACCTATGAATTTAGAGAATTGCTTTATGTCAGTCTAATCATTCTGTAGAGTTATAAAAATATCTGCTACAAAGTGGTGCTATGGGTATGTGTCCTTATATAGCTGAGGGTAATAAAACATTGTGCAGTCCTGGGTCAAAGCCTGCCAAGCCACAACTGATATATATCAGGAATGCTGTGAATTTTTAATACTGTTCTTGCTAATCTTTTTAAAGGGTTCTTGAATAGTTAAAAAAAAAATTAGCTGCAATAGCAGCTAACTGCTTCAGGGCTTTAACAATGAGCTGCACATAATGAATATTTAAAACCAACATTGCATGTCATAGAGAAGTAAACATTTGGCATGGAAAAGGCATTTTAAAAAAGAGAAGAATATTTATTTTAAAAGAAGGGTCTTTGAGACTCCGATGAGTAATAAATCCATTCAAAACAGAAAGCAAAAATAATTAAAGTCATTGTCAAGGTACAGGTCATATTCACTAGGTCAGAGATACACAACAGTGGTTGGTGACTTCCCATTCACAGGCTTAATAGAACAAATATAGAGAGGCACTACACAGTTCAGCGGCCTACGATCTGCCTCTCTGTTTAATTACTGGTTTATATGTGTAAGAACAGACAAACAAGCAATGGCTTTTACTGAACTGCCAACAGGAGAAATGAATATGAATGAAAGGGTTTGAGCTGGTCAATATAACAGCAACTGCTATATGGAATGATATATTTCACACAGAATCTGACATTGGGGAGGGAACCAATTTACCACTGAAAAGTAATTGTTTCTTTTATTTCACTTTCCCCATGGCCTACTCTATCTCTCATGCCTGTAAACTATGCTAGTTAAGCACCTCACACTTAGCACACTGTCTTCAGTTTATAAACTGCCTTGCTTCCCTAACAAGATCCTCAGTGCTTTGAGAGATGTTTGTGCATTTGACATCCAAGGTCTAGCACACTGCTTTTCAAAACAGCCCATAATAAATGTTCTACTTACTATCCTTATTATAATATACAAATTCTAAGAAATAGATGTTAATCCATCATATAAATAAACTGAAAGAAAAAAATCATATGATCATTTCATTAGATGCTGAAAAAGCATTTGACAAAATTCAACACCCCTTTATGATAAAGGTCTTGGAGAGATTAGGGATACAAGGATCATATCTAAATATAATAAAAACAATATACAGCAAGCCAACAGCTAACATCAAATTAAACGGAAAGAAACTCAAAGCCATTCCACTCTCTCCATATCTCTTCAATATAGTGCTTGAAGTTCTAGCAATAGCAATAAGACAACATAAGGAGATCAAGGGGATTCAAATTGGAAAGAAAGAAGTCAAACTTTCGTTATTTGCAGATGATATGATAGTGTACATGAGTGATCCCAAAAACTCTACCAGAGAACTCCTACAGCTGATAAATATCTTCAGTGATGTGGCAGGATACAAGATCAACTAAAAAAAAAAAAATCACCTTTCACGATAGCCACAAATAGCAAAAAGTATCTCGGGGTAACACTAACCAAGGAAGTGAAAGATCTATTTGACAAGAACTTTAAGGCTTTGAAGAAAGATACCAGAAAATGGAAGGATCTCCCATGCTCTTGGATTGGTAGGATCAACATAGTAAAAATGGCAATTCTACCAAAGGCAATCTATAGATTCAATGCAATCCCCATCAAAATCCCCTCAAAATTCTTCACAGACCTTGAGAGAACAATAATCAACTTTATATGGAAAAACAAAAAACCCAGTATAGCCAAAACAATCCTATACAATAAAGGAACTTCCGGAGGCATCACAATCCCTGACTTCAAACTCTATTACAGAGCTACAGCAATGAAAACAGCTTGGTACTGGCATAAAAACAGAGATGTTGACCAATGGAATATAATTGAAGACCCGAATATTAATCCACAAACCCATGGACACCTGATTTTTGACAAAGGCGCTAAAATTATACAATGGAAGAAAGAAAGCATCTTTAAAAAATGGTGCTGGCATAACTGGATGTCAACAAAAACAATACAGAAGAACTTAAAAAGCAAAGGGCCGAGAGACGGGTTGGCAAAGAATGGCAGAGGCAGACCTGGTACTGAAGAACCAGAACCTTGGGGATAAGTTCTAACATGAGCAGCTGCGAACACCATAACCAACTGTGACCAACAGAGCTTTCGGTGACAAAATCAAACCCTGCTATAATTCACTGATTCATGTAAAGGAAGCTTTTACTTCCTGAAGACTTCTCTGGAAATACCAGTTCAGAATCATCATCCTTCAGGGCTCTGCAGAAACACGATTCTGTTTTGTTCACTCAATGAGCTACAGCAGCCCTTACTAAGTTGGCACCTAGTTCTCTTGAGTTTAAAGATTAAGGCAAATTCAATTCAAAATTTTATGAATAATTCAACATATTTCACCAAAGCATTTATTTTAGTGGAAAAACCACTTTGTAGTTACCTCTATTTATAGAATAATTTATATAAAGGTTCAAATGTGATGTGATATCAACTATGCCTTCTTTTCAGAGGAAAAATTTTATGTTCAGGGTTATCACAGACTTTGGAATTCATATGTAGAAAACAACAAGTCAATTCTCTAATTATTCCAAAAGTTCCAGATGCTCATCTTAAAGGGAGAGTTTGTGAGCCTTACAATTAAAGACTTGTTGGTTATACATTTGTCAAATAATATTTCTCAGATGTGAGACAATTCTTTTTACTTTTTTCTTCCGAGAAGAACAGAATAAGTTGAGAGCAATGGTACAGTACTGACCCCCCCAGCACTGAAAAAAAAAAAAGATTTTAAAAAAAGTAAATAAATATTCATGGTAAGTGATTTCCTAAGGTAAGCCAAATACATCTGCTGAAGTGCAGTCATTAGATTTTTTCAGAGTAGACAGTGCGATTTAATAGTTAGAAGACACAAAACAGTGCACAGAATCAAATGGGTTCTGTTAAACTAGAACAAGTTGAGAATTACATTTTAGTAATCACTTCTCGGCCTTTTGGCTAAGATCAAGTGGAGAATTACATTTTACCTATTTTAAATGCTCATTCAAGTTGCTAGCTCCAGGGAACGGACACTTGTATGCTCTGGTTCACTCCCATTCTTCATCAAAAGAACTCAGCTCTGAATTCTGTCTCTAGACCTAATTAATAGATTCACAACTTCCTGATAGTGTAGGAAAACTCTGATCCTAACTTAATCAGAAAGCTGAATTCAGGGCCAGGGGCCAGCAAAGGTCACAGAGGTTCAAGAGCCAGGAAATTTTCCTATGAAGAATAAGATATGGGGACTGGAAAGATAGCTCAGAGGTGAAGAGCACTGGCTGCTCATCCAGAAGTCTTGAGTTCAATCCCTAGCAACCACATGGTGGCTCACAACCATCTATAATGAGATCTGATGCCTTCTGGTGTGCAGGTATGCATGCAGGTAGAATACTGAATATACAATAAATAAATAAATCTTTTTTAAAAAAGAATAAGACATTAAGTATGTTAAGCTTTGCAGGACATATTCATTTTTTGTTTTATAACATTCTCTGTCTCACATGTCCCCCAACCCCTTACAAAAATGTAAAAGCCTTCCTTAGCTCATATTTAAAAAAAAATAGCTGTAGACCAGTTTGCTAAGCTTCAGTTTAAAGTGATGCTGTCCAATACAGCGGCTGACCAGTTAGTTACATATGGCTACTGAGCACCTACTAGTGTGGCTGAGGGATTTTAAACTTTAACTAATTACTTTGAACAGACATGGCTGATGGTGACTATCTTGAACAACACAGGTTGGAAGACTTCCAACACCCAGAAGAGCCTCAGAAATCTCTATACCTGTTACTCATGAGTTGACTGAAGGCTTAGACAAGAATAAATAGTAATTATTATTATTAAGCTAAGGGTTATACACTATTCAAATGCTTAACATATCAAGGACAGGAAAAACATTAATTAGTCACGTTTAGACAAAACAGAACTCTGTGGTGTGGAGAGAATGGATTTAAAAAGCTTTTAGTTTAAAAGGATGTGAACTTTTGTACTCTTCAACTTGTGAATGGATTCTGCTACTGAAGTCAGATGCAGCTAAAATTAGGATTGTTAGCCCAAGAAAACAACTGATTTCTCCTATCACTGATCTGAAGGACTCCCAGGAAATTGTTTTGCTTCGACTTATTCATTACACCACCACTCCCTGCAAGGCCCTTAAAGCTCATGAGACACCACTGAACTTTGTTAGTCAAGCTGTTAGAAGCCTAACTCCTCATTTCCATGTGTTAACAATTCTCCTTGTTCATTGATGTCCCTAAAAACTTGATTCATGGAACTTCTGAAGCAGAAAGTAAAGGGTGAAAACCACTGATTGAATTTTAAAGGATGTCTCTAGTAGATGCCTTGGATTACAGTCAAAGTTGTTTCTCCTACCTATTTGGTACTGAACTCTTTTCATTTACCAAAGAAAACATCAGCGAGGAACATAACGGGCGACAAATACCTCGCTGATGACACATGACAAGATTCTTGCTAAGCCTCTAGAAGTTTTGCCTTCAGCATTTCTTATTTTAAAACAAGCTTAAATACTCCTGATGAAAGCAAAATCACTGAGACATCAGAGTTTGAACCACAGAGCCCACGTCATGAATGCCACCTAAGTACAGAACATGTCTGTAAGCGTTCATAGAGAAACTAACAGCAGTAATAGGTGACCTCTGAAAAATTCAGGACAGGAGTTTTTTTTTTTTTACTTTATATTCTTCCATGCTATCTAAATTTTTTCATATGACGAGCTTATATTACTTAGATAAGTTTATGATATTCCCTTTAGAGCCCATAGAGATCTCAAAAGTGGTTCCTTCAAAAGGAGTAAGTGGCTCTTCTTTGTGGTTGCAGTGTCCCTAATTTAAATAAAAAGTCAAAGTGATTCTTTTTGTACTTGAAGTCATTACAGCATTCCAAAGACTGCCTTTGTTCAAGAATTTCCATAGCAGACAGGAGGGAGAGAGAGAGAGAGAGAGAGAGAGAGAGAGAGAGACTACACACAACAGTACCATGAAACCAGAGGGAGGGAGGGCACACTTTAAATAGGACTTGGTAGGACAAGACAATCCACAAGTGCCAACCAGTTCCAGGGCTGGAAAGGTCTCAGGAGAGCCATCACATTTCAATTACCATCACTAACATTACTTATTATGTGGCCTGCTCCAGTCCCCCAGGAAGGCAGCTTGTGATGATAATACCCAGTCTCTGCTTGTAAAACAATTCATTAGGCAAAGCAGAACAGCTGGGGCAGCCACGTGCGAGCTCTCAAAGCACCGCCCCACTGGGACCTCTGGCCCCGATTTCCCTTTTCACGAGGGACAGCTACCACCCCTCTGACAGCTGTAGAGTTCTCCAGGGACACTTCAGGTTTAATCAGTACTTCCTACACTGCAGAGGGCCATTTGATTTCTAACATAAACTAATAGCACTCCCGCTTTCAGCAGGTTACACTGGACATCAGATAAGAGGCTTTAAGGCATTTTTATCTTGTTCTAAAGCTCAAGAGTTAATGAGGCAGCAAAAGATATTGTCATTGAGTCCCGGTGTAGCTATATTATCCAATAAACAGACTCTCTCCAAGACAGGTTTAATATGGATCGAGGAGGTAAAGACAGCTGGTTTACTATTGATCCTATTGAGAGGATGAGAATCCAGTCACCGTAAGCAGGACAAAATCATGCACAGTGTGAAGCAAGCAGAATGCTGCAAAGAGCTAAGGAGCTGCCTTTAGAAACCAGGAGGAAGATGCTGTTTCCCCCACTGTCAGCAACATAAACTCATTTGGGATTTTAAACTAAGTTTTTTATTTTATTTCATTTTTTAAAAAAACGTTTCTCAGTGAAGCTACCTACTTTCATGTGTTTAGCTGAAAACCATTCTTGCTAGCTTTATTGCCAATTAAAAAGTCTATTATAAAATAGCTTTATATTACAATATAAAATATTATTATAGTAAATATTATGTATATTATGTAATATGTTTTAAAAACAATGATAGCTTTTTAAAGTGTGCCATCTACAAATCACATTTTATTGTTAAATGGAGAAATCTGCCTCTAACTTCTAAATTTCACATAGAGCTTCTACAATCATTTAATCAATCATTCAATAATACTAAGTCCTTTGTAGGCAAGGCTATGTATGTCTAACGCAATAAATATAAAATCTAGCCCCTGGTTCACTAATCCCTGCTAGTTGTATAAACAAAACATTACTAATCCCTTCTCCCTGATATCTCAGAATCTTCTTTGGCAAATATACAGAAATCAGAAAACCAAATACTCCTTTTACACAGTAGAAATATCTATCTATCACAGGCTTTCCCCCAGCAATTTAAAGAGTTGAATACTTCTGGAATAGCTGATTGCTCCCCAGAAATTAAGAGTTGTTTCATTTTGGTTTTGTGTGTGTGTGTGTGTTTATTTTCATTAAAAAAAAATAGCAAAACTAGCTGGGCGGTGGTGGCGCATGCCTTTAATCCCAGCACTTGGGAGGCAGAAGCAGGTGGATCTTTGTGAGTTCGAGGCCAGCCTGTTCTACAAGAGCTAGTTCCAGGACAGGCTCCAAAGCCACAGAGAAACCCTGTCTCGAAAAAACCAAAAAAAAACCAAAAAAAAAAAAAAAAAAAAAAAAAAAAAAAAAAAAAAAAAAAAAAAAAAAGCAAAACTAAACAACAAAAGAAACCTGAAAAATTCCTTGAAAAGGCATATTGGGAGACTGGGCGGCATAAGCGTAGTATACGATGTTTGCCTAAGGCACAAGTGGGGGAGGGGTACTGGACATATACTCACTCATTTACAGAATACCAGAGTACCAAACAAAGCAAATATGCTAAATAGAATTTTTAAATTAAATTATGTTAGCTGTATTTCCCAATACCATCTCTCCTCCTCCTTCTCCACTCATTTAATCCCAGATTTTTGCCCAGCCAAACTATGACCCAGATTGTATTATTTTATAGTCAGATCAACTGACTCAGTCTGTGGGACTTCCAAGAAGGCCACATGAAAGAGTCAACTATGTGGGATTCCTGTCCTGATCTCTTTCAGATGTGGTAGCTGGAGTCCCAGCATCTATTGGGTACCCTTTAGGATAAAGCCACACACTAAGAAAGTACAGCAGAAAAGATAGAAACCTTAGTTTTTTAATGACACCATGAAGCTCAACAACCTGCCTTGGTTTATCTTCTTCCAGTCTTCCTTCTTGTTTAAAAACAAAGCAAGACAAAGCAACCTGCCCATGTAACACACAAGAAACTTAGGTTGTCTACAATCTGAGGTTGTACCATACTCCAAACAAAGAAAGCTGAAGTTTTATACCTCATCTCCTGGCTCCATCCTAAATTGTATTTTGTTAGTAACAAGGGCTAATAAATCTGATATTCTTTGGCTCTTTTGTGTCAATTTTTTTTTCCCAAAATGCTTAACTATTTTTTCCCAGATCCCAATAATCCCTTCCTGAGCAGCTTCCTTGCCATCTCTGAGGCCCATCATCGCACCCCTCAGTGTTTTCTGGGAGCCGTTATCAGGTTTTAGGGAACAATTTTCCATGTGGTCATTTAAGCTTTCACAGTCTGGCTCCTCGTTGCTTTTCTCGACATACTTTCTAGTCCTTCCAGTATAAAGTACACTCACTCCACCTACACGAGATGCCATCAAGTACTACTTCAAGTTTCTTCTCTCACAAGAGTTGTTCCTGACTTCTTTACCTCACTGTTTCCTCCTTTGGAACCTGCAAAACACTATGAGATAACCAGGGTGTGAGAAAGGCCAGGGGAAACAGAGCTAGAAGGCCAAGCTAAAGATTTTTGTTGTTTCTAAGAACAGAGAACCACTGGGGGCTATGCAAAGGGAATGCGGTCACCTGTCGATTTGTGTTTCAGAAATGTTCTAACTGTAGAATGTGGCAGATATTGGAGAAAAGATCAATTCTACAGCTAATTCGGCTGGAAGAAGGGAAGAATATCCAAAATAAAGAGTCCACAATAAAGTCTGTTGTCAAGGAACAAGTTGAAACTCAATATTCTGGAGGAAAATGACGGTTACTGGGGTGAATGTATGTTTGTTGTAGGGAAAAACAGCAAAGTGTTAAGAAAGCTGGTATTCAGAATTTAGTGCTAATGTTTTATCAAGATGCAATGGCATCAGGCAATGGATATTGGATTTAACAGAAGACAACCCCTAGGATACCCCCATACCTAGATGAAGAGCTTCAGGAAATAATGACCACTGAGAGAGGGAGAATCAGTCTCCCCCCCAGGGATGAGCCCCTAAATGGTTATTCAATACCAAGTGATCAGCCCTAAAAACATCCATATAAGCAACAATGAACAGCAGGTTGTTTTTACATGCACAACAATAAAGAAACACACACAACAATAATAAAGAAAGAGACCATGAAATTGAGAGGGAGGAGGACATAAAGGATTGGAGGGAGGGGGAATGATATAATTATAATTTAATCAAATTTTTAAATGGAAAAAATCCAACATTTTTAGGATCAATCAAAAAGTCAACGTGGAAAGATAATTTTTCTGAGATATGATGACTGTGCAGAACCATTTTTTAAATTTTTTTAGGAGAACCATGGCTTATTTTTTAGGAGAACTATTTAAGGGTAAACTGTCATGGTGTTTAAAATTTATTTCCAGGGCTGGAGAGATGGCTCAGTGAGTGGTTTAGAGCACTGACTGTTCTTCCAGAGGACCTGAGTTCAATTCCCAGCAACCACATGGTGGCTCACAACCATCTGTAATGAGATGTGGCACCCTCTTCTGGCCTGCAGGCATACATGGAGGCAGAATGTTGTATACATAATAGATAAATAAAGTCTTAAAAAAAATAAAATAAAATTTCCAAATGGTTGAGGAGAGGGAGAATACACTGGCATGCACACAGAGGTGGTTCACTGGGTGTTTATGTTTTCTTATAACATAACTGAAGGTAAATAAATCTTAATGGCATTTCTTCAGGGCTCCTCTCTTGACTTGTTATACTGATATTAACTCATTTGTTTGATAATTGAAAAAAAAATTTTTCGAGACAGGGTTTCTCAGTAGCCATGCAGCCAGTCCTGGAACTTGGTCTGTAGACCAGGCTGGCCTCAAACTCACAGAGATCTTACTGCCTCTGCCTCCTGAGTGCTGGGATTAAAGGCATGTGCCACCACCGTCAAGTGAAAATAATTTTTTAAATTGTTCTTTAAATCTAAGAATTCTAGGATCTTAAAAACACAAGCCAGGTGGTAGTAGCCAATGCCTGGCAGAGGCAGAGGCAGAAGCAGATCTCGGAGATGGAGGTCAGTTTAGTCTACAGAGCAAGTTCCAGGACTGTCAGGGCGATACAGAGAAACCCTGTCTTGAAAACCCAAACAAACAAACAAAACACATGAAGATTCACTCAAGAACTGTCCCTTCTACAAGTAGTCTGCAGATCAGAACCATAGCTGTGGCTTTAGTGTCAACCTGGCTACTCTTGAATGCCATCCTCCACCTGACTGAGGAGGCTGCCTGTCCACTCCTAACCTGGAGACACATGACTGAACACTTGTTAACATCTGTATTTGTTAAACTTAATACAAGGTTATGGAAAGAGCCCATTCAGAGAACAGTAGCACTCACACTAGCACTGAAATACCTTAAAGTATGTTGTTCTTTTAAAACATTTTTCTTCAGCTCATGAGTCCGTATCTAATTAAGTCCTTGTTTTCCTGAATTTGACAGCTGACAGCAGCAAAGAGCAGACAACTTCCTCTGATTCCTTGTGTAGCTATGTACTTTCCCAACATCAAACTGTTTTCTGGTAAGAAATTTTCTTACTAATAACAAGCTTCTTAACCTAAGCAATTGCAAAGCCTATTTCCATCAGACATATCTAGAAATCACATCTTCTTTTGATTTGATCAGATATATAGGTGAAACTAACTTGGTCCTATCTTCTGTACTTAGACTGCATAAAGGCTGACAAAAGAAAAAAGACAGTTTGTATCCAAATGGATGTCAACCACAGATGTTCAACAGTTTAGGAAAACAGCTTACGCATAAAATAAAACCAGATGTGGTAGCAACAAATTAAATGAATCGCAAGACACTGTTTAGTTGTTTTTGGATTACTGTGTTATACAGGATACAGTAGCCCTACAGTACAACTTTTCCAAACACTAGAATTGGGCGACAGTTTATATTATGAGGAACAATTCTGACGTGACAGTGGCCACACCCCACACAACAGGTGACCCATTGATGATTAAGAAGAAACCCCTCACTAAGGCCAAAGGAGAGGTGAAAATCAAAACTTTCAGATAATTTTTTGAAAACAGTGTCTTATTTTATACTTCAAGCTGACCTAGCATCTTCTTCATAGTCCAGGCTGGCCTTGAACTCATGCTCTCCTGGGTACTGGGATTATAGCTGTGAACTATGACACCTAGCCCCTAGATGATTTCAAATCCCATTTAGGCATTCTTAAAAAAGCATATTTTCTGGGAAGAACTCAATTCTGTATCTCCATGAATTTTCCCACTCCCATCCACTGTTAGATGACTGTGATCAGCTGTGGCCGAAAACAGAATACAAGCAGAACAAAGAACTCAGAGGTATGGAGCAATCAGCCGACTGACTCCCATTCCGTGTGGACTTGTGGCTGACTAGAAGGTGAGACTCACAACACATCTGCTTGTACTTCCACTCGCTGGCTGTGTAAAGTATCTCACAGAAGGCTCAGTGTATGCAAGGAGTTCTGACTGAAGGGTCTGCTTAAATATCAAGTCTACTGGAAGGAAAACATTTGGTCTGTGCTTCCACCTATTTAAACGGAAGTTCTCTTAATTTTCAGTTTCTTTCCAAACTGTGATTAAAAAAAGAAAACACTAAAGAGATTCTAAAACTCACCCTCAACACCCACCCTTTATGAGACAGTATTTCATCATGCAGCCTGAGTTTGTCTGGAATTTGCTATTTAGACCAGGCTAGCTCTAAGACACTGAGATCTGCCCACCTCTGCCTCCCAAGAGCTGGAATTGAAGGTGTGTATCATCACACCCTGCCAAGCTCTAAAAATGCCTCCTTAAAGGAGCAATTTTCTCTAGGCCTGCCTTTCTGTGGGGAATGGCTGCCACAAACCACTCTAAGTAACTGGGGAATAGTTGAGAAGACATGGCAGAGACAGTCTTCATCTTACCTTTAGCTAGAAATGCATGTTCTGAAAAGGAAACTGCACCTTAGAATGCTAAGACGAGGAAAATGGGGACAGGGAAGCTTCCTTACCAACAGTGATAGGAAAGGGAAGGCATCTTGAAAGGTGTTGTATAAAAGGAAGTTAGAAAGGCTTCTTCACATTTAATGTGAAATTCATACCGATCTAAGAAGTTGTGTCTTCATTTAGGGAATGAACATTACTTGTCCATGTTCCATTTTCAGCACAGCCTTATCCTAGGGAGTCATTTGACTACAACAAACAAGCAAATGAGAGGCCAAGGTCCAGCATCCCCACCTAATCTAGCAAGCTAATGCAAATCAAAGCAAACACTTCAGTGCTGCTGGTAGTGAAGCCTGTACCTTTCCCAAGAGAGGCCTGTAAAACAGGACAGTCACTGACAGCAGTACAATTACTGACACAGATACAGACTTTATGGACATGTTTATCTCCGCTGTAAATCCACACTCTCTCTCCACTCCGATTCACGAGTCATAAAGAAATTGCAGATAATGAAAAAGTTGGGGAAATTTACAGCATGTCGGAAACCTCAGACAGCCAGAAGAAATTAAAGAGCTGACTAGGGATAAATCACACAGGTACAATTAAAACTTCCCATATACCTCTTCATTTCCAAACTGAGGCACAATCCAATGGAGCTGATGAAAAGTTGAGGTCATGACTCCTCAGGCTGCAATCATTTCTTAACTAACTGCATGTTAAAAATTAGCTAATTCATAGGTCATGTGTAAACGCAGATTTCTTGCTGCTCTTCTGATTTCCTCTTCTCTCCACTAGAAGCACCCAAAGAGCAATTCTGTCTGTAAACAGGCCAAATTGCAAGAAGCAATAAATGGAAAGGTGATGTCCCCTCTCCTACCGCCATTTCTGTAGGTACAGGACATCTTTTACCACCATGACCATGGACTGAGCATTAAAATGAGAAAGTGGAGCTACAATGAGTGAATAAAATTGGAGGTTTCTTGTTCCTCAATAAATAACCACTCTGAAGTTTTCATTTTATCTCTTTTCAACACTCCAAAGGGGATTTTAAAGGACTGTTATATTAGATACTAGAATAAGAATCACTTTTGGTGATACTTGTTTTTCAACAGTGGATGAGTTAATGGTTCAGTTATACAACCATCTTTGCACGTGCTGATTGATAACGCAACTCTTGTTTCAATAGTGAATCAGAAAATGTCCAAAGAAGTAATGCCTATTCCTTAAACAATGAGGCTTAAAGAGACCCCTACCACTAAAGACCACAAGAGCTGACATTGTGGTCCTGTTATTCTCAAAGGCCTTTTTTAAAATCCTGAATGAGGGGAAAAGGAGAATTCTATCACATGTACTCTCTCTTCACCTTCCCAACTTACTCAGATGCAACAGTGGCCTTTAAAAACACTAGGATCTCTCTTAAAAGCAGAAATAAGAACATAGATTTTTGCCAACTAACTTCTATATAGCCAAACAAAAACAAGACTGTCAATGAGGCCAGATACAAGTCAATACTAAGCACTGTGCATATGTATAGGACAAAGCTCCCAGCCAAATTAGCTCTAATATGATTTGAAATTACGAGCCCTATCAAGAAATAAAGGATTTTTCAAAAAAGATTTAGAGGATGCAATCGACATGGCTTCGATTTTGTTCCAATGTGACCTCCTGATGATTTGAAGTCCATTTTACACTTCAGAGAACCCAAATGTCATTTTCATTTTATATATTAAGATTTTATTCTCTAGAGTAAAAATAGTTATAAGAAACTGTTACTAGTTTCAACCCACACAATCATTACTAGAAAAACTTAGGTCCTATCTAGTAGATGGATCTTAATTCTATTTATTCAGTAAGTACAAGGCATGATCTCTGAGCTGTTCATGCTTTTAATGAAAAGTACCTTAAGCTTCTAAGTGTCATAAGCATCAATCAGTATCTAGGATCAACAGCAACTGTTAAATAGGAGCAGTTTTATTTACAAGCTCCAAGAAGCAAATCATATTTTATCAAATGAGTATTAGAGTGAAGCCAAGAAACATAAGCTTTGTTTCTCTGCTGACAGGGAAGGCTCCCCAGAATCAGAATCAGAAGAGCTGGAGTCTAATCCTAGATTTACAGGTAACTACTTGACTCTGGGCAAATCAGTTAAACCTCCTTATTGATTTGTTTATTTAGAAATAGGCTCTCATGTATCTCCAAGCTGACTTCAAATTCACCTTGTAACATAGGAAGATCTCGAATTTCTGATCCTCCTAACTCCACCCCCAAAGTGCTGGGACTACAAGCATGTCCCACTACCATTGGTTTATGTGGTGCAAGGGATCAAATCCAGGCCTTTGTGCACACTAGGCAAGCACTCTTACTAGAGCTACACCCCCAGCTGCTATGTCTACAAATTTTAAATGTATATTTAATTTGATCTAAGAAAGGATGATTGTTGCGCATGATTTACATTAGTGAGATGCTAAAAATGACCTAAATGAGCACTGAAATAATCACTCCAATAAACCGCTATTCTGGAGTCTTTTCACAGTACCTTATATCAAGAAAACATGTTAAAGAATAGGAATAGCATAGAAGCGGACATGTAAAAATTATATATATCTGCATAATTGCATGTATGAGTGAGTATGTTGCACACACATGCATCTTTCAATATGATATCACTTACAAGATATGTTTAGAGGGTTTGGCAAGATGTTTACCAAAATATTAATAGTGATTGTTTCAGTATGGCCTAATTTTAGGTAATTTTTGTTTTCTTTCTACTTTCTAATATTCTCTTTCCCTCTCTCCTCTCTCCAGTATCCTCTGAATCCTGCCATTTCTCCATTAGGTACTATCCCTGGTCCGAAGGTGTTGGGTACTAGTCCCTCCAGCCCTTACACACGGTCGACAAGACAAAACAACAGCCTACAGAATGGGAAAAGATCTTCACTAATCCCACATCAGACAGAGGTCTGATCTCCAAAATATACAAAGAACTCAAAAAACTAGACACCAAAAGATCACATAATCCAATAAAAAAAAAATGGAGTACAGACCTAAACAGAGAACTCTCAACAGAGGAATCTAAAATGGCTGAAAGACACTTAAGGAAATGTTCAACATCCTTAGTCATCAGAGAAATGCAAATCAAAACACCTGTAAGAATGGTCAAAATCAAAAACACTGATGACAACTTATGCTGGAGAGGTTGTGGGGAAAAGGGAACACTTATACATTGCTGGTGGGAATGCAAGCTGGTAAACCCCTATGGATGTCAGTGTGGCGATTTCTCAGAAAATTAGGAAACTACCTTCTTCAAGACCCAGTAATACCACTTTTGGGTATATATCCAAAAGATACTCAATCGTGCCACAAGTCCATGTGCTCAGCTATGTTCATAGCACTTTTGTTTGTCATAGCCAGAAACTGGAAACATTCTAAATGCCCCTCGATCGAAGAATGGATAAGGAAAATGTGGTACATTTACACAATGGAGTACTACACAGCAGAAAAAAAAATAACGACAGCTTGAATTTTGCAGGAAATGCTGTACTTCACCTGGCTGACACTATTTCCAAGCGAGTTTTCTCCCTTATATCATATTCAGGCCATCACCTCTCTCATTAACCTTAGTTTCTTCAGAAGCACTTCTATTTATTTATTTATTTTAAAAAAGTTTTTAAAATGTGCATGAATGTTTGCCTTTGTGTATGTATGTATGTGTAGCACACACATGCTTGGTGCCTGAGGAAGTCAAAAGGAGGGGGTGCTGAATCCCCTGGAACTTGAGTTATAGACAGTTATAAGCTGGAAGGTGGGTGCTAGGCATTGAATCCAAAGCCCTCTGCAAGAGTAATGAGCACTCTTTACAACTAAGCCATCCTCCAGCCACATTTACTTATTTGTTGTATATGAGTGTATGTGCTTTTCTGTATGTATGCCACATACACACAGATGCCCTCAGAGATCAGATGACATGAGATCCTCCAGACTTGAGATTACAGGCAGTTGTGCATCACCTGACATGGGTGCTAAGAACTGAACCTGCGTCCTCTTCAAGAGCAGCAAGTGCTCTTTGCTGCTGAGCCATCTCTCTAGTCCCAAAGGGCACTTTTTTTAAAAAAATTTATTCTTTGTGTCTTTCACATCATGCATCTCCATTCCATCCATTTCCTGTCCCTGTGTATCCGCTCTCTGCCCTTGCAGCAACACCCCCATAAAATTTAAGAGAAAAAAGAAAAGAAAAACGGGGTGGGGGGTTATCTCATCATGGAATCTGTAGTGTGACATAGTAAGTCATAGTAAGTAAACTCTTTTATCCATATATCTTTACTTGCAAGTGTTTATTACAAAGAGTCACTGGTCTGGTTTGAGGTCTCTGGTTTCTGCTACACTATCAATTCTGGGTCCTCACTGGGACTCCTCTTGGTCATCCTGCTGTTGCCCTCTGTTGTGGAGATCCTGCAGCTTTGGGTCTGTGGGGCCAGTCCCTTCACGTGTTCTAGCAGATCACGGATGGAGAAGATGTTGGGGTGGGCCAACCCATAACCCTGGTTCTGGGCCTGAGTAGGTGCAGGGTTGGTCAGTCTGTCAGCTCCCAAGAGGCATTTCTTAAACTATACTTTAAAGAAGCAATTTCTAGAAGATGTTCATTATAGTAAGATAGTTCACCTTCTCAAAGCTTTCATTAACTTAAACAAATAAGCTTTTCATTCTTTTTAATATAGGTAATTCCTGGCAATTAACCTCTCAAGAATCTCTTCTTGGGCTGGGCATGGTAAATTAGTACCCAGGAGACTGAGGCAGGACTGTTCCATGAGTTCAAGGCCAGTTCAGGTACAGTGAGCTCCAGGTCAGCCTGGTCAACAATCCAAGAGCCTATCTCACTATCTCACTCACCTCTTATTTCCTCTCCCCAAGAAAGAATCTCAGGTTGTAGAGGTATCTTAGTGTAATGCTTGCCTACCGAAAGTATGAGGTTCTGGGTTCCATCCATCCACAGCATTATAAGCAAACAACAAAAAAAAATCCCCAAATGTCCACAAAGATATCAGCTGTTATGTTAATCTCCTAACAGACATGTCCTACATTCATGATGTAAGGACTTAAAATTCATCACTTACATTTTTTTTTCTGAGACAGTTTCACTATGTAGTTCTGGATATCCCAGAACTCACTTTGTAGACCAGGCTGGCCTCAAATTCACAGGGATTTGCCTCCTAAATGCTGAGATTAAAGGCCTGCACCATTACGCCAAGCTGCTCCCATTTCTAATTAGTCTTCATTTCTGCAAAAGGTCCTGGAACTGGAAAAGAAAAACTGCAGGACTCTGAGACCGTGAATAGTGCCGAGATGACTTCCAAAACCTCCCACAAAGACAGGCTGAGAGCATCCACACAACCTGCGCATTTCCTTCCTCATGCTGCTTTTCTTGCTAGTTGGTTTTAGAGTTGAACACATTCATTTTCACTGTCCAGCACTCAGGAGAAAGAGGCAGGTGGGTCTCTGAGTTTGAGGCCAGCCTGATCTACATAGGGAGTTCCAGGGCAATTAGGGCTATAAGGAGAAACCTTATCTTAAAAACAAAATGCTTAGGGGCTGGAGAGATGGCTCAGCAGTTAAGAGCATTGCCTGCTCTTCCAAAGGTCCTGAGTTCAATTCCCAGCAACCACATGGTGGCTCACAACCATCTGTAATGAGGTCTGGTGCCCTCTTCTAGCCTGCAGGCATATATTGCATACATAATAAATAAATAAATATTTTTTAAAAATGTTTAAGAAGCCAGACACATAAAAAAGACATCATTTGTCATTCCATCATAAAGTTCAAAATGTATCAAAATTCTTCTAAGACTGTATGAGTCACAAGTACTTCTTAGCTTTGGGGAAGGGGTCAGACAAGTACTGGGATGGGCATGAAGAAGGCTTTGTGTCTTGTGAAAGTTCTATATCTTAAATCTGTTCTGGGTGACAGTTATATGAGGTTGTTTATATTATAAAAACTGGGATATATACTACAATGTTTATTTCTATTTATATACATTATATTCAATTTTATTTAAAAAATGAGACAGGGTCTCATGTAGCCTAGGCTGGCCTCAGACTCACTATGTAGGCAAGAATAATCTTGAACTCCAGACCCTCCTGCCTCTACTTCTTAACTGCTGAGAACACAGGTGTGTGCCATTGTGTCCAGTTTTATATGGAGCTGAGGATCAAACCTAGGTCCTCAAGTATGTTTGCTAACGCATTCTATCAACTGAGCCTCAGCTCCACCCCTCTAGAGTTTTTGTATGGAGGCCAGAGGTCAACTTTAGGGTTGTTCCTCAGGAGCTATCAAGCTTGTTTTAGAGATAGGGTCTTTTACTCGCCTGGAATCTGTCAAGTAGGATGGGCTGACTGGCCAGCAAGTCCAGGGATCCTCTTGTTCTTACCTCCTCAGCAATGGCTTTTGTAAAATATGCATTCTGAGACTGAACTCTGGTCCTCATTCATGCCTGGCAAGAGCTTCACTAACTAAGCTACTTTTCCACTCTAAGACTTGATTAAGGAACAAAAAAATGGAGAATAGTCGAATATTTTTATATGAGAAATATCACTTTAGCTATGTTTTCTCATTCAATATCCGAAACAGATTTGAAACTATCCTCTTGAAGGACATCCTACCAAACACCCAGTCTTAAATTTAACCTCTCACAACAGGCAACCAAATGCTTTATTTTTCTAATCAAGAGATTTCTCTAGTTATATGAAAAAGTATCCTTTAACAAACTATTAACGTAGATTTAATGGTTGGAGACACTTTTCATTTATATATGTTAAAGCCATTACATCACTAGTACCCACAGTGAAGTACTCTGTATTCATTTATGAATTCTCATGCAATGTCACTCCTTTCCAGACTGTATTGTCAACACAAAACAGTAGATAAAACAAAGCTACTGCTCTTTAATCTGAAACAGTAAATACTATTAAATTGAACTCTCTAGAGCATCAATAACGAAACTTATAAAAGACAAGCAAAACAGAATGTGTTCGTTTATTTCCCCATGAACACAGTCATTCCTAGATTCAAAGCCTAGGAAGGATGTGACTTCCATAAACCCTATCGGAATTAGTGTAAAAATATAAAAATCTGATAAATCTTCCTGTTGTATCTCTCAAACAAATGGCTGCAGTTTCACTTCAGATGCCAGGCATTCTAAGTGGCTCTTTGCTTCCTCTATAGTTAATACTAAGTGTTTAATTTTCCAACTACAGGCAAAACAGCCTGAAATAAAGTATGACAAAATTGCCCAATGTGTGTTTAATAAAAGATTCTTTTTAAAAAAAAATTTTTATGTCTAAAAATGTTTGCATGCGTACATTTATGTGCACCACATGCATAACTGGGTCCAAGGAGGTCAGAAGAGGGCATAGGATCCTCTGGAAATCATGTTACAGTTGAGCTGCCATGTGAGTGTTGGGAAGCGAACTTAGGTCCTCTACAAAAGCAGTAGGTGCTCTTGGCTGCCAGCCATCTCTCCAGGTAGCTGTCTTGTTATGTAACAAGTCTGCTTTTCAACTCACGATCTTCCTACCTTAATCTCCCCAGTGCTAGAATGACAAGAGTGGGCCACCATGGCTGGCACAAAAGATGCCAACCAAATCACCTTGTGCTCTTGACTAACAGCTTAGCACTTCTTTCTCTCCCGAACCTCTACTTCTGCAAGGACACACCAAAGTTGGAAAAAGAAGTCCTATTCACTTTTTAACCTCACTAGTCGTGAAAACTGACCTGCTGTTTTTAAGTGACAAAATGACTCTCAAAGAGTTAAAAGCTTCTCAGGAAGACAGGGATGCATCTTTTAAATAATTCCAATTATATCTAAAATAGTATTGATTTTCCTTCATTTTTAAAAGTATTTTTCCTATATAAAATCAGTTGTAATATAAATATATTTGTATTTCCTTCCTGACATTTAACTATGTTCCTACTCTTCAAAACTAAAAAATAAAACTGATTTTATGATCTCTCTCTCTCTCTCTTTTTTTTTTTTTTTTTTTTGGTTTTTCGAGACAGGGTTTCTCTGTAGCTTTGGAGCCTGTCCTGGAACTAGCTCTGTAGACCAGGCTGGCCTTGAACTCACAGAGATCTGCCTGCCTCTGCCTCCCGAGTGCTGGGATTAAAGGCGTGTGCCACCACCGCCCGGCATGATCTCCTTTTTAAAAAATAATTTTACTTATTAGGCAAGGTGTGGTATTACACATTTTAATCTCAGCACTTGGGACAAAAGCAGGAGGATCTCTGTGAGTTCATAGCCAGCTCATGATCTACATAGGGAGTTCCAGGGCAGTTAGGGCTACATAGGAAGGCCCTGCCTAAAATTTCACACACACACACACACACACAAATATATATTTATTTCTGTTGTGTGTTTGCACATGCCAATGTGCGTTCCAGGGATCAACCTCAGGTTGTCAGGCAGCAAGCACAGTTATCCACTGAGCGCCCTCACTGACCAATACTCTGATTTTTTATCCTCGGTACTGTCCTTACATGTGAGTATTTCCTAATGTTTACTTTGTTATCCCTCTAGTTTTCATGGACCTATTTGGTCTTTCTGTGATTACAGCTCTGGGGACAGAACTCAGGGCCTCATATTCTATCGCTGAGATAAATCACATGCACATACACTAGTTACTCTAAATATACATCTTCTTACTAGCATATATTCTGTAGAATTATACAAAATGATACTTTAAAAGCAATCTTATCCTAATTGATTTATGTCCTGTGTTCTCTCCTCTATCCTGTCCCTCCTTCCCAAATCACAAGAGAGTAAAATACCAGAAGCATTTTATGGCAAAATCCTCTTTGTGAATAAAACCATTTCAGAGGCAATGTTGGGTTTATGAAATAACTTGACTAATGGATAGAAGATATGAATGCTTATAAGCCTTAAAGGTAATTTAAGGATTTGTATATCCTAATTTGTTAGCCAAGGGAAAAATAAGAAATACTGACATGTTTTATTTCCCATTACCATAATACATTTTTAAACAAAATACTTAAAAGCTAAATTGACAATTTCTAATTATGAGAAATAACCTTGATCCTTTCAAAGTGTGGATTCTAGATTTTATGCTGTATTTATTTATCTAAACAGGATGCTCTGATAATGAATCCTGTGAGATATTATGGAATGCATCAAACAAGCATAAGGCTAAGTTTTGAATGGTATTTGAAAGAGCAAATAGCAGTAGTTTTTACAGTGATTTTGAATCAAGTTTCCTAAATTTATATTTTTAGGTTATAATAATTTATCCTTTTTCCCCTAAGACAGGGTCGGCCACATACAGCCCAGGCTGACCTGAAACTCAATAGAGTCGACTCTGCCCTTGAACTCCTGATCTTCCTGCTTCCACCTTTTGAGTTTTAGAGCTGTGCACTAGCATGTCCAGATCTAAATTTATATTTTCTTGACTCTGAAGCCTTAAAAGTAGATATGATCAATATATAGGAAAATGAAATTCACTTTCCTTCTTCATTCAATGAAGCTTCCTGTAGCAACTTCCACAACTGCCCTCTTCCCTCTGAAACAATTACTTCTTTGTATTTTTTTTTCTTTTTTTGGTTTTTTGAGACAGGGTTTCTCTGTGTAGCTTTGGAGCCTGTCCTGGAACTTGCTCTGTAGACCAGGCTGACCTCGAACTCACAGAGTCCATCTGCCTCTGTCTCCCTAGTGCATCACCACCGCCCAACACTCTTTATATTCTTAAAGAATTTATTTCTCTATGGTCCATTAAGAGTTACTTACTTATCATCTTTCCCTTTCCTCATAGATTTTAATGTGCATCGTGAAGTAATATATTTTACTCAGCTTCCATACAGAGAGAGCCCTGTGTGAAGCAGATAAATAGCTGCTGAATGAGACACATTTCTTTCTTTCTCTTCTTATCTGATTGTTCAAAATGACTTAACGGCTGAAAGCTTTATTTTAAAATAATTTAATTTTTCTTAAAGGGCCACTAACCCAAGTTTATTCTATCAATATTAGATAAAATTCCCGTTTGCCTTTAATATGGCAATGCCTCATATTGCACGGTAACATAATATAGTCCAAGGATGAAAAACAAACAAACTAGGAAGAGAGATAATACTGAACCCGTTCTGTGAGCCTTATATCCAAGTGTGGGAGCAACTTATTAACCAATCACACTTTTGGAATGTTAAAAATCCAACCTTTGGGCTGGAGAGATGGCTCAGCGGTTAAGAGCATTGGCTTCTGGCTGCTCTTCCAGAGGTCCTGAGTTCAATTCCTAGCAACCACATGGTGACTCACAACCATCTGTAACAAGGTCTGATGCCCTCTTCTGATGAGTAGGCATATATGCAGACAGAACACTATACATAGTAAATAAATAAACTTTAAAAAATAAAAAAAATTTAAAAAATCCAACCTTCATGCTGGGGGGTGGTGGCGCACGCCTTCAGTCTAGCACTTGGAAGACAGAGGCAGGTCTGTGACGCCAGCCTGGTCTACAGAGCAAGCTCCAGGACAGCCAGGGCTGTTACATATAGAAAACCTATCTCAGAAAAAAAAAAAAATCTAGCCTCCACAATGAAATACAAAATGCTTCTTAGGATAATAAAGAAACTGAAGGACTCTGAGCTGCAAAAATATACATTGCTTCAAAAAAGAAATGAGCTTTAAAAAATAAGATGGAGCATTGAGTGATGGTGGCACACGCCTTTAATCCCAGCACTTTGGAGGCAGAGACAGGCAGATCTCTATGAGTTTGAGGTCAGCTTGGTCTACAGAACAAGTTCCAAGATAGCTAGGACTGTTACACAAAGAAACCTTGTCTCAAAAAAAATCAATCAATCCATAAATAAATAAATATTTAAAAAGCAAGATGGAGAGATGAACAGGGTGCCACCCATCTTTAATCCTGGCACTCTGGAGGCAGAGGTAGGGGAATCTCAGTGAGTTTGAGGCCATCTGGGTCTAATAAGTGAGTTTCAGAACAGCCAGGGCTACATAGAGAAATTCTATCTAAACAAACAAAAACAAAAACAAAAAACCAAAAAAAGCTGAAAGGGAAATTGTAGCGGCACACAACTTTAATCCTTGCACTCAGGAGGCAGAGGCAAGCCTGTGAATTTGAAGTCAGTATGGTCTAATAATGAGTTCCAGGACAGCCACAATACAGAGAGCCTGTCTTGAAAGAAAGGAGGGAGGAAGCTAGGCAAACAGTTGGTAAAACCACAAAAAACTGCTTTTACACAAATCAGAAACCCAGTTCAAGCAGTAGAAGTCCTGTAAGACTTATGCTGCCATCTAGAGGCTACATATGAGATGAATACTTTCCTTTATCCAGGACTACTAATTTGTTACACAGAGGTTACCGAACAGGCTCTAAGAGCCAGACAAAGAACCTTGATACCAGGCCACAAAGAACACCTAGAGTGTAGAGTTACAATTATTCTTTCCTTCAGTCACAGACTAAAATTAGAACTCAACGGAGCTAACTCTCCTTTAGATGTATTTAGAGCTAGATGCGGTAGTCCATGCCTATAAATTCCAATACTGGGAAAGCTGAAGTAGGAAGATCACCGTAAGTTCAAAGCCAGCCTGGGCTATAGAACAACATTCTGTCCCATAAGCAAAAAATGTAGATGGAGAGTAATTTCTCAATATAATTAGCTACTTTTCAAAAGCATATGCCTAGAGGGTCATAACAGAAGAGTTTAGAAGCATTGGTTTTTCTTTGGTACAACCACTAAAACTTATACCATATATTGGCACAGACTCAACAATGTAATTAACTGGGAGAGTATCAAGTTTAAATGAGGGCTAGAAAGAGAGCTCAGTAGTAAAGAAGTCATAAAGTTCTTGGAAGGATCTGAGTTTTGTTCCCATTACCAATAGCAGGTGGCTCACAATGACCTATAATACTGTTCTGGGGGGTCAGGTGCCTTTGGCCTCCTTGGGCACTCACAAGCATGTATGCACATACATATGCAATCAAAAATGAAATAAATTTGCCACACAGTGGTGGCGTACGCCTTTAATCCCAGCACGTGGGAGGCAGAGGCAGGTGGATTTCTGTGAGTTCAAGGCCAGCCTTGTCTTCAGAGTGAGTTTGAGGCCAGCTAGGACTGTTTACATAGAGAAACCCTGTCTCAACCCCCCCGCCGCAAAAAAAGAAAGGAAAGAAGAAATCTTTTGCAAACTATAAATAGAGAAGTCTCAAATGTCTTTTACACAAAAATGTTTTTAAAAGCTCAAAGAATATAGGCAAATTCAATGTAATTTTATTTTCATTAAAAATTACCTATGAAAACACCACAGTCTTTAACACCACACTACATGCTTTCTGCCAAGCTCAGGAAAGAAATGAAGGACATCTACTCCTACCACTTCTGTTCACCACTGTAGTGAAATTTAACTAAGGTAAGGTAAGAAAATAAGGGCTGGAGAGATGGCTCAGAGGTTAAGAGCACTGATTATTCTTCCAGAGATCCTGAGTTCAATTCCCAGCAACCACATGGTGGCTCACAACCATCTGTAATGAAATCTGGTGCCCTCTTCTGGCCTGCAGGCACACATGCAGACAGAACACTGTAAACTAAATAAATAAATCTTTTAAAAAAAGAAAAGAAAATCAAAACATATCTAGATTAGAAAGGAAGAAACACGAGCTGGAGAGATGGCTCAGCTGTTAAAGGCTAGGCTCACAACAGAAAATATGAGAAAGGAAGGAACAAAATCATTCCCACTTGCAACAAGGAATCTATACACACACAACTTTATGTATGGCTGGGGATGTACTGACTGATAGCTCATGAAAGCAGGTTAAGTATTCAGCATCAATGGGCAAAAGAAAATCCAAACCACAAAGAACCTTATACTCCTAGGATAATAGTAACAACTTTTTAAAGGACAATAATAAATATTAGCAAAAATTCCTCTACTGCTGGTAGAAGTGTATACAATGGTTCAGTCAGCTTGGAAAACAGCCTAAGAACTCTTCAAGAAGTCAGATACAAGCAAAGAGCACACCTTTAATCCCAGCACTTGGGAGGCAGAGGCAGGCAGATCTGTGGTCAATCAAGTCCAACCTGGTCTACAGAGTTGAGATCTAGGACAGCCAGGGCTACACAGAGAAACCCTGTCTCCAAAACCCAAAGGAGTCAGCTATAGTGCTACCATAAGACCCCAGTCATAAACAAAAGAGAATGGAAATGCATGTCTACACATGACTTGTCAGAGCAGCATTGTCCAACAAATCTAATAGTAGCAACGATCAAATGTCTCTCAATTGGCGATAAATACAATGTTATACCTACCAAAGGATTATGATCTGACCATACAAAAGAGAGCACTGATATATTCTGTAACACAGCTGAACACTGAAAATGCTACTTCAGTAAAAGAAATCAGGGCTGGAGGGAGCTAGCAATGTACAGGCTCTGGGTCTGATACCCAGCACTTCAAATAAGAGACAATGAAAATGAGAGAGGAAAAGAGAAAAATGAGACTCCAGTCACAGAGACTATATACTACATGATTCCAAACTAGACAAATCTATACTGGCATAAAACAGATTAGTGATGGCTGAGCCCCTAGAAGCTTGAGAGGAAATGAGAAGTAGGGCAAATGGGGCCAGGGATTTGGGGTGGTAATGAAAATATCCACTAGACTTGACTGTGTTGCAGACTGAACTGTTCAGTATAAATAGGTGAATTACAGAAACATGAACTGCAGCTCAATAAAGCTGTTACGGAAAAAAAAAAAAAAAAGAAACAAAAACACAAACACAAATGCTACAGAGTTCCAAGGTTTAGCTCTGGCTACAAAGAGATGATTAGTAGTTTTCCAAATTTTACAACCTATTTTCAGTTATTTCCAAGTTAGTGATGATAAATAAGTAGATCGCTTACATAACTACTGAAGAACTTGTCACCTTCAGAACCAAGAAAAAAATCAGAAAAGGGTAAAAATTGCAGAGAATTAGTAGGATGCACAGCAATTAAATGGGTCTCAGGAATAAAGGCAACAGCCTACTGTTGTAATTCACAGGGCTAAGTCAGTATCCCACCTACACCATAACGGGAATGATGAGGGTTCAAGCACATACAGCCAAACAATTAGCACACTCCATGCTGTATGTACTAAATAATTATCTACTGCTATCGGAGAAGAAAATATCCCAAGACCTACAAACATTACTTCTCATTACTAAACACCAATTACCTAAAACTAGAGCAATTTTCAAAAACTTTCATCCTTTCCATTTTAAGTCAATGGGCCTCGTTAGAACATCATGTGTCATTCCATCTAGGGGCATCTTTAATTGACTGCCAGTTGATCCATAAGACTACAAAGGCAGTCTCAAAAAAAAAAAAAAAAAAAAAAAAAAGACTTATTTTGAAAAGTTACATTTAATCCCAGGGCTAAAACAAACATAACAAACTTCCAATGGTGAAAGTGCCTTAAAAATGAAACAAATCTATAAAAGTTATTGCATTTTAAAATCTGTACACCAAAAGGGTTATCTGACATACAGCCACGGATGAAACCAAAGGGTAACATAAGGCTCACCTCCCAAAAGACAGAATCTAGTTACTACCAGTACTACAAGGTTCTTGTTATTCCTATACTCTCATTTAACAATACTGTGAAATGACAATCATGTTTTGAGGCTAAATATTTTCTGCATTTTTTTTTCATCTCATCATCTTTATCAGGGCAGATATTTGCATGAAAACAGTATCACTGGTCCTCTGGGATTCATCAGTTCCTACTGCTTATTTTTCACCCATGTCATCCTTTCAATTAATGTAGAAAAAAAATACCAAGACATCGAAACACCAGATTAAGGTGTCAAGTGAAAGACAATCCCTGGAGTAGATGAATAATCTAAGAGGACAAAAAAAAGATGTTTTTATGCAAATACACTATACACGCTAAAACAAAGAAGACTATATCCAAGAAATCCTACACACATCGATGTAATCATTTCAATTTCTAACTTATTTTCTAACCTCAAATAAATTCCCTATGGCCAAGGAAGATGGCAGGAAGTTACAAAGTACTGTTACAGAAACTGAAATAGGCTGAGTTATGAAGTATAACATAATTTATGTTTCTACTGCATTCATCCTACCCACACTGGCAGAAAAACAGTCTTCGTTGTTCAGCTTAAGTTCAGTGATTAAGATGGCTGAATTAGTTGACTACAACTAACCCCAATCCCAATGTCGTCAGTTCTTAGAAATATAAATACTTGGCAGTAAAGATGGCTCAGTGGGTAAGGCAATACACTGCCAAACCTAATGACCTGAGCTCAGTTCCTTGTTGGCTGACTACTGCCATTGCACGTATGTGCTCTGCTGCAGAACAGCTGAAGCCTCTCCCAGAAAGACACTCTTCCTTCCTGGAGAATCATGATATTCAAAAACACAAACTGGATCTCCTTTTGATCACTTTCCTTAGTGCCTAGAAAAGGCTACTGACAGCAGCAAAGACTCAAGAAATAATGGCTTGAGTAAAGTGGAGCCTCGATACACAAAATCAAGAATAAGAACACCCCAGTGACATTATTAAGGGTCACAGACCTAGATAACCTCAAAGCCATTTCTACCCCTGGATTTTTAATAAAACAATGTGAACTAACAAAGTCTCTCTTTAGACTGAACTAGTTTTAGTTGATGTCCTAGCACTTTTTTTTTAATTTCTTTTTTTTTAAAGATTTATTTATTTATTGCATATACTATAATCTGCCTACATGCAGGCCTGCAGGCCAGAAGAGGGCACTAGATCTCATTACAGATGGTTGTAAGCCACCATGTGGTTGCCGGAAATTGAACTCAGGACCTTTAGACAAGCAGGCGGTGCTCTTAACCACTGAGCCATCTCTCCAGCCCTGATGTCCTAGCACTTAAAACAAAAAGGTTCTAAAAGATATGTATTGCACAAAAATTTTTATCTTTAAATCCAGTCAATAGTTTAGCACATTCTGTCATGAAAGGTATAAAATTACACCAAGTTCCTACCTTCAGATGGCTTGTCTTTGCCTTGGTAAAAGGAAAGATATATTTTCATGAGTTATAAATAGAACTCACGTGGAATATACAACATGTAACCTTGTATAAAACTAATTGGGTACTCACACTCATCCAGTCCCAGCTGATAGGCCAGGTTCTGGAGCCCTCGTACCTTCTCCATCAAATTAGCAGTGGTGAGGCTCCCCAGCTCTGAAATAGAAGAGTTTATTTCAGTATCACTTCTCACTGGTCTGTAGTAATAATTGATTTGGGTTGATAGTCCTAGTAATAAAAGATATCTAGTTGGGTTGGGGGTATAGCTGAATGTCAGGGGGTATAGCTGAATGTCAGAACACTGACCTAGCAAGCAGGAAGCCTGGGATTTGATCACCAGAACAATGAAAGAGTGAGGAAGACTTCAAGCTTAATTTTCTTCATGAATAAGTACAAGACAGGCCCTTTATTTCCTTTCCAATTTTACATACTCTTCAGCAAAAACTGTGAAGTTTTCTACTACTGAAAAAACACCTCAGCATTATACTTAACAAATTAAGTGAACTTTAAATTATTTATTTTACATTTTTTAAAATGTATTTAGTGTGTGTTTGTGCACACTATTGCATGGGTATCAGAGGACAATTTGAAAAGAGTCCATTCTTTCCTTCTAGCATGTGGGTTCTAGAGAGCACACTCAGGTGTCAGGCTTGGTGGCATGTGTCTTCACAGCTGAGTCAGCTCACCTGCCCAAGTGTGTTATTCCAAGCATATGTTTACAACATTCATTTTTGCCTATCACACAAAATGAATATACCATTAAAATATGAAGCTTTACGATGTGACATATCATAGAGAAAAACGTGCAGACACACCTTGGTCATGTAAATCAGATGTTGACTCCATTTACAAGTCACAGGATTTCAACTATATATAGTAGCAATAATAGCAACAAAGTACTGCTTACCATGTCCCAACTGTAGAAAACATAAACTTAAATATAAATCCAAACTTTCCCTTCAAATCCAAATTTTCTTTACAATTAATTTTACTTACTTCCCAGATTTTACTTACTTAAAATAAAGGTTACTCCCAGATTTTCATTTAAATAGCACCTAAATCCTTGTTTTAAATAGAGATCAATTTTCATGAAACATAATGCGCTATGAACTCTCACTAAAAATTTAGTTCTTAGGAAATAAGTTCATCATTTATTACATAAATAGTTTTGGAATATTAGAACAATGAATCTGAGATCCTTAGAGACATAGTTTTCATGGGTGGGTGAGGGAATCAGCATCAAACCAGACAATGAATGACTTCTGAAATCACACAAAGGATTTCTGCTCTTCCATTTATCATTCTGCAGTCTTTCCTGCAATGAGCATATGCCACTTTCTTGACTAGTTCAGCTGCCTAAATAGCTCAAGAATCCCTGATTTTTACCTTAAATTCAATCTATTACTTCACAACCATCATGAATCTGAACAACATATAAGAATTTTTTTAAAAAGAGCAAAACCGCCAGGCGGTGGGGGTGCACGCCTTTAATCCCAGCACTTGGGAGGCAGAGGCAGGCAGATCTCTGTGAGTTCAAGGCCAGCCTGGTCTACAAAAGCTAGTTCCAGGACAGGCTTCAAAGCTACAGAGATACCCTGTCTTGAAAAACCAAAAAAAAAAAAAAAAAAGAGCAAAAATCATAAAATAAAATTAATACAGTTCTTCATGTTGTGGTAACCCCAACCATAAATTATTTCATTGCTACTTCATAACTGTAATTTTGCTGCTATCATGAATCATAATGTAAATATCTGGTAGGCAGGATATTTGGTATGGGACCCCTGTGAAGAGGTGGTTCAGCCCTCAAAGAGGGCACAATCCACAGGATGAGAACCACTACACTCAAGGGTTGTCATTTTATAGTACTAAGGACAATATGTGGCTTTAAATCTTATAAATAAAGATCTTCTATTATAGTAAAGACTAAACTTTAGGCCAGGCGGTGGTGGAGCACGTCTTTAATCCCAGCCTCGGGAGCCAGAGGCAGGCGGATCTCTTTGAGTTCGAGGCCAGCCTGGTCTACAAAAGCTAGTTCCAGGACAGGCTTCAAAGCTACAGAGAGACCCTGTCTTGAAAAAAAAAAAAAAAAAAAAAAAAAAAAAGACCAAACTTTAAAAGATCAGAGTTTAAACTTTATTAATTTATAAACACTAGCCATTTTATCTCTAAACCTTTGTTATTATCATACCTAACAGGGCCTTCATAATTCAGTGAGAAATTTATGTAAGATTTTTTTAATCCACTGTAAGCATTATACAGAATTAAGTTAATATTAAAAAGAATAAACATGACTTGCCGGGCGGTGGTGGCGCACGCCTTTAATCCCAGCACTCGGGAGGCAGAGGCAGGATCTCTAAGTTCAAGGCCAGCCTGGTCTACAAAAGCTAGTTCCAGGACAGGCTCCAAAGCTAGAGAAACCCTGTCTCGAAAAACAAAACAAAACAAAAAAACAAAACAAAAACAAAACAAAACAAATAAACATGAAAGAGTTCACTGTGACTCATCCTTGAACCGGCTGAATTTCTACACCTGTAAAAAGTAGAGAAAAGCATTCCAGCCAGGCTTGAAGAACTATGAAGACAGACAGCAAAGTAGGCAGTGTGAAGCCAAGAACATCGTAAGGAAGTAGGGACAGAAAAACTGCACAGTAGTTTGTGGACAGATGTAAATGCAACAGTAGAGGACAAGCCAGGCTTGGTGGCTACCGATAGTCCCAGATACTTAGGCAGCTGAGACAGAAGCATCAGTTGGGCTCATGCAGTCAGAGGCCAAACTGAGCAATGGGACCCTACTAAAACAAAAACAAGTCAAGTAGTGATGGCACATGCCTTTCATCCCAGCACTTAGGAGGCAGAGGCAAGAGGATGGATTTCTGAGTTCTAGGCCAGCCTGATTTACAGAGTGAGTTCTAGGACAGTCAGGGCTACACAGAGAAACCCTGTCTCATAAAACAAACAAAACCAAAACCCAAAGATAGTAGACACCAGCACCACATACCTTTCAACATATCGATGTCATCACGTTCTATTTCAGCCATCCATTTGGGCGGAGAGCTAGTGATGGGCTGTCAGAAAAAAAAAAAAAAAAGCATATCCATTCAGGTGCATCCTTCTTATGAGAATATAGTTTGTCACACAGCTTTCTGATTGTCTGGAAATCCTGGAAAACTACAATCTCAAAAATCCAGGTTTTGTAGGGGAATAGATGGCTCAGCAGGCAAGAGCACACTGACTGTTCTTCCAGGGGACCCAGGTTTGATTCCCAGTACCCACAACTACCTATATCCTCAGTCACAAGGGCTCTGATGCTCTCTTCTGGCCTTCTCAGGCACCAGGTACACATACAGTACTCAGACAAACATACATACAGGCAAAATATCCATATACATAAAATAAATAAATAAAATTTTAAAACCAGAGTTTTGGGTTCAGCTTTTACTTCAAAAAGTCATTTTACAAAATCCTGCTGCTCAGTTTTAAAGTTGGTCTCAGAAAGGTAGTTTTGGATGAATTTCAATGTAGCTACTACTACTAATTCAAGAATAAGTTAGTTCATCAATGGCATTATTTAAAATTCCATTCTTATGAAAGACTCCAATTAAAAGTTTAAAACAGTAGGAGTAACAGTCTCTAACAGAAATAAGAATCAGAGATGAGAAAACCCTCAGTTCAAGTGGGGAGAGAATAATGGTCATCACTTGACATTTCATCAATAACTTCTTTTTGTTTTTTTGGAGACAAGAGTTTCTCTTTGTAGCCTGGCTGTCCTGGGACTCTCTCTGTAGACCAGGCTGGCTTCAAACTCACAGAAATCTGCCTGCCACTGCCTCCCATATGCCAGGATTAAAGATATATGCCAACACCACTCGACTAGATTTCATCATTAAATTTTTTTCCATTTATTTATTTGTGTGACGTCTCTGGGGAGGGAGTAGAGCATGTATATGCCATAAGCAGGTATGTGGAGGTCAGAAGACAATCTGTGGGAGTCAGTTCTCTCCTTCAGTCATGTAGGTCCAGGGACTGAACTCAGGTCATCAGGCTTGATAGCAAATGTGTTTACCTGCTGAGCCATCTCATTGGCCCCGAGTTCATAATTGTATTGTAGAAGTTTCTAGAAATTTTCAGCATTTAAAAATGTTAATGGACATAAGTGGGGTACAACTGCAACCCGAGCAAAGGCTGAGGCACAAGGATGGTAAGTTCAAGGTCAGCTTGTATTACTGTGGTGACCCCTATAAGAACATATATTTGAATACTTAGTCTCTAGTTGGTGCAACTGTTTGAGAAGGTTTAGGAGTATGGCCTTGTTGAAGGAGTTGTGTCACTAGGTGTGGGTTTTAAAGTTGCAAAAACCCATACCCAGTCTCTCTTGCTCTCTGCCTGCTGTTTGTGGATAAGATATAAGCTCTCAGCTACTTCTCCAGCACCATGCCTGTCTGCCTGTTGCCATGTTCCCCACCCCTACCATCATGATCTCTGAAACTGTAAGCCCCCAATTAAATGCTTTCTTTTAAAGTTGCCTTGGTCATGGTGTCTCTTTATGTCAGTTCAAAAGGACAGTGATTAAGACAGCTCCCCCTCACCCTGTGCAAAAACCGAATCCTGGATATTCCCAGATGTACTGATTCAGAATATCAAAGGCCATTAAGAGGGACTACTAGAAAGAATAGAGATAGGGAATTAAACAAGACAAAAAAAAATTTTTTTATATATATACAATATTCTGTCTGCATGTATGCCTGCAGGCCAGAAGAGGGCACCAGATCTCATTACAGATGGTTGTGAGCCACCATGTGGTTGCTGGGAACTGAATTCAGGACCTTTGGAAGAGCAGGCAGTGCTCTTAACCACTGAGCCATCTCTCCAGCCCAAGACAAAAATTTTTAAAAGCTTTGCAGCTGTACACTGACAATTCTGCCATTCAGACAAAGGTTAAGAAACATAACCTTGGGCCAGATTGATGGCTCAGCAGGTAAGTGACTTTGCTGCTATTTCTAACGATCTGAATTCAAACCCCAGTAACCACATAATAATAAAAAAAAAAAAAACCAACTCCCACATAAATAAGGGGGAAAAAAGCTTCAAAATTAAACATAGTTGGGGCAAACAGAATACCAATGTTACACCAAGTATTTCAACTGCTTAACCTTGAAGTTTCTGAGCTGAGGAAAAGGCTAATAGACAAGGGTCAGAGTGTCAAAGCATTTGAACAGAGGAAGGGATTATCAATAGTTAACTATGAGAATATAAACATACTTAAAGGTCTACAGTCAAAAAAATGATTAGTCAAGAAAATGTCCTGTAGGCAAAAAAAAAAAAAAAAAAAAAAAAGATTAGAAGACTATGGTGCTATTCTTTAAAATAAAGATTTGAGCTTTTTTACCCAAGGGCAAACTTTGAGAAAACCTCCATAAACATAAGTTATTACTTACACTTTTGAAAGAAGCAGCAAATTCAGCAACACCTGGTACTAGAGAAGAAAAACGAAAAACAACAAATGTTATTCATGCAAGAAACATTTGTGTGTTCAGGCACAGAGGATTTAAATAACAAAAAACCAAAGTTTTCCCAAGTGGTGGTGGCTGTGTTGGCACACAACTTTAATCCTAGTACTCAGGAGGCAGAGGCAGGTGGATCTCTGGGTTTGAGGCCAACCTGGTCTACAGAGTGAGTTCCAGGACAGCCAGGGCTACACAGAAAGAAATCCTGTCTCAAGCAAACAATCCAAAACACCAAAGTCTTGCTGCCTTCAAAGAGCTTACAATGTAGAAGAGGACAGGTCAGAAATCATTAACACTGCTTAAGCATTTCAGAAAGATGTTAGGTGCTATAGGGAGACATAAAATAGAACTCTAATTGGAATGATGGGGCAGGAAAGGTTTCTCTGAGAAGCTAATGCCTCAGTTTTAAATAACCAGGATTTGGCTTGGAGAATAGTAAACTATCTCTTGTCAGAAAGTTTAAGTTTCCTTCCCAGGGCTAGAGGTATAGACAATGAAAGAGTTCTTGTCTAGCATGCACAAGACCCTGGGGTTGAGCCCCAAGGATACAAATAAATAAATAACAAAAATGAGCAATGTAAACTTTTTTTCAGTTGTCCTTGCTGTTAATCAAATTACTGACTCAAATGTCTCATAGATAGTATCACATTAAAAATCAAAAGAAAAAATTATGTATTTTAAGTGAAATAAAGTTCAATTGTACTAAGAAATACAAGCTAGGACTGGTGAGAGGGCTCAGTAAGAAAAGGCACTTGCCACCGAGCCCAACCACCTAAGTTGTGGATTCCCAGGTATCAGGTAAAAGAATGAAACTGACCCCATTAGTGGTCCTCTGACTTCATGTACGTCATGGCACACGGGTTCCTCCCCTAGCCCAATAAATAAATGAAAGTCACTTAATTCCAGATGTGATGAACACAAAAAAAAAGAAAGAAAAGAAAGCCACTTAATTAAAAAAAAAAAAAATGAAAGCCGGGCGGTGGTGGTGCACGCCTTTAATCCCAGCACTCGGGAGGCAGAGGCAGGTGGATCTCTGTGAGTTCGAGACCAGCCTGGTCTGCAAGAGCTAGTTCCAGGACAGGCTCCAAAACTGCAGAGAAACCCTGTCTCGAAAAACCAAAAAAAAAAAAAAATGAAAAAAGAAATGTAAGCTAACAAAATGACTAGTAACATCCAATATTGGCTAGTGAGAAAACGGGCAGTCATCCTCTTCTACATACAGAACATATATGCAATATGTGTCATTAATATAATAATTAATAATCATTAATATGCTGCTTGTGAAATAAAAATCAGATGACTTAGGTTTTCAAATAGAATGTATAGAAACTAGAATATACCTATCCATTATATTTAAAAGAATGAAGTAGACCTACAAAGAACAACATGAAAAGATACATCAAATTACTAATTTATTTAAATTAAGCTGAAGGCTCTATACATATGACTTCATTATTATGAAAAACAACACCCTCCCACCGTGTGTGTATGCTTGTGATTATCTGTATAAACATAAAAAAGTCCAAACCGATTTGTACAAAATTATTAATAGTATTTAACTTAATAAGAGTGACTAAAGGAGATGAAAAGCTTTGTGTATCTCAGAATTATCTGAAATTTTTACAGATGTAGTTTTAAAACTATAATTACTGTTTAAAAGTTCCTCATTGCTTGTCTCACAAGTCCCTATTTTTACTGTACATCAATTTCGTCTCTTTGAAGTGAAATAAAAACTTAAATCATCATAAATACATAACCCTTCAAAATTCTCCCATGGGAACAGACTCTCCTGCATCAATTCTGATACGAGAAAAGAAAAAACTTACATTGTTCAGGCCAAAGATCTGGCGAGGCACGGTCAAGTTTCTCAAAACTTAGCAAAGATGTTTCCAAATCTGTCCCTGGAACCAAACACCAGGATGGGATGAGAAACACATTCATTTATATTTTATTACATTTCAATCTTAAAGAACTTAAACTGAGCTGGGCAGTGGTGGTGCACGCCTTTAATCCCAGCACTCGGGAGGCAGAGGCAGGTGGATCTCTGTGAGTTCGAGGCCAGCTTGGTCTAAAAGAGCTAGTTCCAGGACAGGTTCCAAAGGAACAGAGAAACCCTGTTCCCAAACCACCACCACCCCAAAAAGAAATAGAGAACTTAATTGAAATTTCAAAGATCTAAATTGCTACTGGGACATGATAATACAAATAAATTGGATTCTCTCTCATCAAAACTCAGTCTTCCACTCTACCAAATAAGAATATTTAATAAAGTTAGGGCTGGAGAGATGGCTCAGTGATTAAGAGCAGTGATTGTTCTTCCAGAGGATCCGGGTTCAATTACCAGCACTTTATGACAGCACACAACTGTCTATCGTTCCAGTTAGTACACATGTAGAGCAGAGACATAGAGCAAGCAAAATACTCATACACATAAAATTAAAAAAAAAAAAGAAAATTTGAGCCAAGTGGTGGCACACGCCTTTAATCCCAGCACTTGGGAGGCAGAGACAGGCAGATCTCTGTGAGTTCAAGGCAGCCTGGTCTACAAGAGCTAGTTCTAGGACAGGCTCCAAAGACACAGAGAAACCCTGTCTCGAAAAACCAAACAGATTCAACGCAATGCCCATCAAAATCCCAACAAAATTCTTCAAAGACCTCGAAAGAACAGTACTCAATTTCATTTGGAAAAGCAAAAAATCCAGGATAGCCAAAACAATCCTGGGCAACAAAAGAACATCTGGAGGCATCACAATCCCTGACTTCAAACTATACTACAGAGCTACAGTACTGAAAACAGCCTGGTACTGGCATAAGAACAGACAGGAGGACCAATAGTACCAAATAAAAGACCCAGATATCAATCCACACATCTTAGAACACCTCATATTTGATAAAGAAGCAAAAAATATCAAATGGAAAAAAGAAAGCATATTAAACAAGTGGTGCTGGCATAACTGGATATCAACATGTAGAAAAATGAAAGTAGACCCTTATGTATCACCATGTACAAAACTCAAGTCCAAATGGATCAAAGACCTCAACATAAAGCCAGCCACACTGAACCTTATAGAAGAGAAAGTGGGAAGTATGCTTGAACGCATTGGCACAGGGAACCACTTCCTAAATAGAACCCCAGCAGCACAGACACTGACAGAAACAATAAATGGGACCTCCTGAAACTGAAAAGCTTCTGTAAAGCAAAGGACACGGTCAACAAGACAAAACGGCAACCCACAGAATGGGAAAAGATCTTCACTAACCCCACATCAGACAGAGGTCTGATCTCCAAAATATACAAGGAACTCAAGAAATTGGACACCAAAAGAACACATAATCCAATAAAAAAAAAATGGAGCACAGACCTAAACAAAGAACTCTCAACAGAGGAATCTAAAATGGCTGAAAGACACTTAAGGAAATGTTCAACATCCTTAGTCATCAGAGAAATGCAAATCAAAACAACTCTGAGATTCCATCTTACACCTGTAAGAATAGCCAAGATCAAAAACACTGATGACAACTTATGCTGGAGAGGCTGTGGAGAAAAGGGAACACTTCTGCATTGCTGG